>CM065134.1:35807982-35865482 GCA_033026305.1 Cirrhinus molitorella
TTAATCATCAGTTTCATGAGTGACAAACAAAACCTGACTGAGATGTTCACTGCTGATACTAATGCTACTACTACATCTAATATTATAATGATGATGGCAGCAATATTTATCGCTTCACTAAAGATCACTGCAGATAAACTGCATGTGCGAGAGAGAGAGAGAGAGAGAGAATATTTATGCACTGAATCAATCTCGCTCGCTCTCGTTCTCTCTGGCCTTTTGTCTGCAGGCTAGAGTGATTCTCACACTTCAGCATTTTGTGCTATTATGCTTTACTGCTATTTCCCCCACAGGAGCACTTGTCAGCACACACACATAGACTTGCACTCACGCATTTACACACGCACTCTCACACACTCATTAACACACACGGATGCAGATTTTATAGATACACTTCTTCATTCAGCAGATTCTTTTACAGAAACACAGAAGAGAGGTGCTGCGCTAAAATGGCGAGGGTCAGTTTTCACTGGAAATGAAATGATTTTGAGTCATCAGTGACATTAGAGACAACTGAAACTCCAAAGTGACACAGTATCTGTGATCCGAGACAGAATCCACACAATTAGTTTTTCGGTTTCAGCATTGATTCTGGAACTGAAAACCAGCCTGAAAATCCCCGGCTGCTCGACCTGCTTTAAGTTGGAATACGAACTGGAGAAATTTAGACGAACTTTTGCAAAATTTCCAGACTGAGAACTTAATTAAATGCAGGACTGAATCCAAAAAGTGAAAATCATAAGAACAGACAAGAGAAAAAAAGACTTCTAAATCTGATCTTATGCACCTTTTCAACGACAAAACATTATTTGCATACAGTGTTGCCACATTGTTGTCGCAGGTTGTTTTTTAGGTATTTTTTAACCATCTTGTCCCCTCAGAATGTTATTTTAACTGAGAAGGACCCCCAGGAATGTGTTTATTTCCCTCAGAACACAACTGAGCTAATTTAGAGTAGCGATTGACCTGGCAACCCTGTTTGTGGATCATTTTGGCTCTAAAACTGAGGTGAATGAGCTCAGATCAATGAGGCCTACGATCAATCAGCTCTAAAAAGAAACAGAACACAGTGGCAATTAAAAGAAAACACACTTATAGAAAGACTGGATCCAAGATTAAGGGATAATAAAGCGTGACAAAAAAAGTCATTTTATTGCAGGCCTGGTCAATTAAACCAGGTGCTGGAAAAAAAGACAAATAATTAACTAATGTTTTTGGGAAGGTTGTTGAATGCAAGAAAAGAGCCTAGTTTAATATTTCTTTTGTTGAAAATAAAACACCAGCATAATTGTTCCGACCTGTGCTTTTTAAAAATGTATTAAAGAATAGAATAGATGTCCATCCTAAATTTGATTATAATTTAAATGATTAAAAACTTTGTGGATAGTAGCAATGATTGGCACGGATTTTAAATTAATATTTTACAGCTGCATGTGAGCCTTAAACAGCCAAATAATATCCTTAAATATTAAACATGACCCTTATTTAGCACAGGTATGTTTGTAGAAATAACCAAAAATACACAGTATGGGTCAAAATTATCGCCAATTTATGAGAAAAATAATTAGGATATTTAGTAAAGATCATGTTCCATGAAGATATTTTGTAAATTTTCTACTGTAAATATATCAAAACTTAATTTTTGATTAGTAATATGCATTGCTAAGAACTTCATTTGGACAACTTTAAAGGTGATTTTATCAATATATATATATTTTTTTAGATTCAGATTCCAAATAGTAATCTCATTTATATTGTTTATATTGTTTTGTTGGCTTTTGGCCCCTTTTTTGGCCACTATGATCCCTAGTACACACCCTCAGATTCTAGATATTACAATAGTTGTATCTCGGCCAAATATCATCCTATCCTAACAAATACATATATCAATAGAAAGCTTATTTATTTCAGCTTTCAGATGATGTATAAATCTCAATTTAAAACAAAAATTGATCCTTATGACTGGTTTTGTGGTCCAGGGTCACATTAATGAGTCTTTTATGAACTCTTGTGACACTAAAAGGCCTCGTTTCTGTAAATCATGGTAATAGCCATTACTTTTTGTTCAGAAACAATTAAATAGGATGCATTCTAAAGTACAGACTTATGTACACTGCAAAAATGCTTTTCTTACTTAGATTTTTAGTCTTGTTTCCAGCCAAAATATCTAAAAATTCTTAAATCAAGAAGGATTTTCTAGACAAGCAAAAATGATTGTCTTGTTTTCAGACAAAATATGTTAATATTAAGTAAGTTTTTGCTTGAAACAAGCTAAATTATCTGCCAATGGGGTAAGAAAAATAATCTAGTTTTCTGAATGAAATAAGATTATTTTGCTTGTTTTAAGCAAAAACTCACTTAATTGTGACATTTTTTTTCTGAAAACAAGACAGCATTTTTTGCTCGTCTACAAATCCTTCTTGATTTAAGAATTTTTAGATATTTTGGCTGGAAACAAGACTAAAAAAATCTAAGTAAGAAAAGCATTTTTTGCAGTGTATTAAAATATTGTGACCACTATATGATCTCTAGTACACACCCTCAGATTCTAGATATTCCTATAGTTGAATCTCAGCCAAATATTGTCCTATCATAACAAAGCTTATTTATTCAGCTTTCAGATGATGTATAAATCTATTTTTTTTTTTTTTTTTAAATGGACCTTTATGACTGGTTTTGTGGTCCAGGGTCACATTAACGAGTCTTTTATGAACTATTGTTACACTGAAAGACATTGTTTCTGTAAATCATGTAATAGTCAAGTAATAGTCATTACTTTTTGTTCAGAAGCAATTAAATAGGATGCATTCTAAAGTACAGACTTATGTATTAAAATGTTTATATTGTTTTTTTTTTTTGGCTTTTGGCCCCTTTTTTGGCCACTATATGATCCCTAGCACACACCCTCAGTTTCTAGATGTTCCTATAGTTGCATCTTGAGCCAAATATTATCCTATCATAACAAAGCTTATTTATTCAGCTTTCAGATGATGTATAAATCTATTATTATTTTTTTTTTTAATGGACCATTATGACTGGTTTTGTAGTCCAGGGTCACATTAATGAGTCTTTTATGAACTATTGTTACACTAAAAGACATTGTTTCTATAAATCATGTAATAGTCAAGTAATAGTCATTACTTTTTGTTCAGAAGCAATTAAATAGGATGCATTCTAAAGTACAGACTTATGTATTAAAATGTTTATATTGTTTTTTTTTTTGTTTTTTTTGGCTTTTGGCCCCTTTTTTGGCCACTATATGATCCCTAGCACACACCCTCAGTTTCTAGATGTTCCTATAGTTGCATCTTGAGCCAAATATTATCCTATCATAACAAAGCTTATTTATTCAGCTTTCAGATGATGTATACATTTATTTATTAAAAAAAAAAAAAAAAGACCCTATGACTGGTTTTGTGGTCCAAGGTCACATTAATGAGTCTTTTATTAACTAATATTACACTGAAAGACCGTGTTTCTGTAAATCATGCTAATAGTCATTACTTTTTGTTTAGAAAATTAAATAGGATGCATTCTAAAGTACAGACTTATGTACACTGCAAAAAATGCTTTTCTTACTTAGATTTTTAGTCTCGTTTCCAGCCAAAATATCTAAAAATTCTTAAATCAAGAAGGATTTTCTAGACTAGCAAAAATGATTGTCTTGCTTTCAGACAAAATATGTTAATATCAATTACGTTTTTGCTTGAAACAAGCAAAATTATCTGTCAAAGGGTAAGCAAAATCTAGTTTTCTGCTTGAAATAAGATTATTTTGCTTGTTTTAAGCAAAAACTCACTTAATTGTGACATCTTTTTTCTTAAAAAACAAGACAGCATTTTTTGCTAGTCTAGAAAATCCTTCTTGATTTAAGAATTTTTAGATATTTTAGCTGGAAACAAGACTAAAAATCTAAGTAAGAAAAGCATTTTTTCAGTGTATTAAAATGTTTATATTGTTTTGTTGGCTTTTGGCCCCTTTTTTGGCCACTATGATCCCTAGTACACACCTTCAGATTCTAGATATTCCTAGTTGTATCTTGGCCAAATATTATCCTAACAAATCCATATATCAATGGAAGGCTTATTTATTTCAGCTTTCAGATGATGTATAAATCTTATGACTTTTTTGTGGCCCAGGGTCATATTAATGAGTCTTTTATCAACTATTGTTACAATGTTTATATTGTTTTGTTGGCTTTTGGCCCCTTTTCTGACCACTATATGATCCCTAGTACACACCTTCACCTTCAGGACATATTATCCTGTCCTAACAAATCCATATATCAATGGAAAGCTTACTTATTTCAGCTTTCGGATGATGTATAAATCTCAATTTCAAAAAACAGACCCTTATGGGTGGTTTTTGTGGTCCAGGCTCACATATAGGGTTAAACCGGTCACTGAAGCACAAGCGGTGTGTGTTTAACGGGGACATCCGGGTGTGTGTCAGGCGAGCAGGTTTATCCAGCAGGTGTTGACGCACACGTATGGTGTGTTTGAACTGTAACGGAAACTCAGCAGGATGTCCACACGTGTGTTTATCTTCTCAGAACGACGACAGTCTGCTAAAGCGTGAGAGTCATGTAGAGCCTGCCACCGGCCGCAAACGAGCCAAGATCCCTTTATGAAGCACACACTCAAACCGGTGTGTTTTAATCCACACGTCGTCCAGTTTTCAGTCAATACCGGATCTTTAGTGTCTCTGTTTGCTCTTGGTTACGCAGTGAGAGTTCAGAAAGTTCAAATACTCCTGCTTGCTCAGGTGTTGGATTCTCACGCCGCTCACCTGAGAGCTCACCTGTGCGTCACACACTGGCCCTTTGTTCACAAAACCAGAAAAAAGGAAGAAATCCATGGAACAAAGAAGCGATATTTTGCGTAGCAGAAGTAAAGCAGGAGAGGGGAAATCAGCCGGAATGATTAGCTGTTTGCGGAGCGGCCAAACCCATGTTTATTTGACAGGATTTATCGCTGCTGTTTGACAGAGATGTGAAGGTGAACGGCCAAATATATCGACCGCAGGCTCTTTTCTTAGATCTGTCTGTAGGAAAGCAGCTGATAAACGACACCCGTTGAACAGACCTCTGTGTTTGTTTGTGCAGAAATAAAACAGGAAACATCTCTTTTATTATTATAATGCAGGCCTTCGTTTTACGGCTCAGAGCATCTGATGAAACAACACTACAAGCTGTTAACCATAAACACCTAGTGTTTAAATCAGACTAGTACTAGGAATCATAGTGGTCAAAAAGGGCCAAATATGTTTGAATATAAACAATTTTGTACTTTAAAATGCATCCAATTTAATTGTTTCTGAGAAAAAAGTAATGACTATGACCATGATTTACAGAAACAATGTCTTTCAGTGTAACAATAGTTCATAAAAGACTCATTAATGTGACCCTGGACCACAAAACCAGTCATAAGGATCATTTTATTTCAAAATTAAGATTTATACATCATCTGAAAGCTGAGTAAATAAGCTTTGTTAGGACAGGACAATATTTGGCCGAGATACAACTATTTGAAAATCTGCAATCTGTGTAAAAAAATCTAAACATTGAGAAAATCACCTTTAAAGTTGTGCAAATGAAGTTCTTAGCAATGCATATTACTAATCAAAAATTAAGTTTTGATATATTTACGGTAGGAAATTTACTAAATATCTTCATGGGACATGATCTTAATATCCTAATGATTTTTGGCATAAAAGAAAAATAGATCATTTTGACCCATACTATGTCATTAAGAAGTTTTTAATCATTTAAATTCTAATAAAATTTAGTGTGGTCATCTATTTATTTATATATTATTAAAAAGCACAGGTCGGAACAATTATGCTGGCATTTTGTTTTCACAAAAGTTATTTGAAACATTAAACTAGGCACTTTTCTTGCATTCAACAACCTTCCCAAAAACTATTTTGTCGAAAATGAGATTTATACATCATCCGAAAGCTTTCAATTAACATATGGATTATTTTTTTTGTATAGGACAATATTTAGCTGAGATATAACTATTTGAAAATTTGGAATCTGAGGGTGCAAAAAAAATAATCTAAATATTGAGAAAGTTGTCCAAATGAAGTTCTTAGCAATGCATATTACTAATCAAAATTTTTGTTTTGATATATTAACGAAAATGTAGAAAATGTACTAAATATCTTCATGGAACATGATCTTAATATATACAAGATCATTTTGATCCATACAATATATTTTTGGCTATAGCTACAAATATACCTGTGGTACTTAAGACTGGTTTTGTGCTCCAGGGTCATATATATGATCAGAAAACTGCTGTTACACACAATTTGTCTAGTAAAAGGTCTTTTAGTTTAATTGTACAAACATACAACCACATAACAATAGTGATACTTCCAGATGAGCACTTGCTGGACTGCAGTAATCAAAATTTAATCATAACGCAGTAATCATTTTTTAGAAAAATCAGTGAGTGTCAAATCTGATCGTCAGCATCTTTTGAGGAATGTTTGTTTCCAGAAGTTTTACTTTCACTGTTTCCTCAGTGGAGAAATGATCTTCCCAAGCCTCCAAAACATCTCACATCTTTTAAGGAACGTTTATTTGTGCATCTCTCAATCATCATTGGATTGCACTTCATTATATGTTTGGATAATTTCAAGCTTGTCTTAAGGCATATTATTGGAGATAATAATTTTATGTCAGTATCTGCTGTACTGATAGAAAGATCTGACTGATTAGGGGTTCAAGCGCATATTGAATGGTCAGTAGCAATCTCCACATAAAACTGATGGTGCAGACCAAAGCGTAAGTCGTAGAGACTTGAATCTTGGAGGGATGGTAGTACTCACACCAGCCGACAATGTCACCAAGGCTTGCCCCAATTAGCCTGATGGGGGCGCTACAGCAACCAAAAGTATGAAATCGCTCATAACTCATAAACCATCAGTCAAAGGTCTTATGTCATTGGAATCATTGGCTCACGGACAAAATGCATGCCTCGGATTCGATCGTGAGCCTGGTGAAATTTCCGGGTATTTAGGATTTTTAAAAAAAAACCTACTTTTGCAAACTAGTCCTAGGTTTTTTTTTTTGTTTTTTTTCACCTGATCGGAAACAAACCAGTGCGGAAAGATTCTCTGGAGAGCCAATATCAATAATTATCAAAAAAACAAAAACTTTCAACTCATCGTCGCAAAGGGACACCAAAATGTTTGAAAGGAGCAGGGCCACTTTGAGTAAAATGCCTATAACTCCTGAATGAAATGAGACATCTTCACCAGTGTTGGGGGTAACGCATTACAAGTAACACGAGTTACATAATAATATGACTTTTTCAAAGTAACTAGTAAAGTAACGCATTACTTTTTCATTTACAAGAAAATAGTAACTTTTTCAAAAACACCGGTTACTTTTTGTTTTATTTATGCATTTAATCCCATTTTATTAACCAATGACTATGCTGCTGACCTTTGTTGATCCAATACATCAGTACACTGCAAAAATACTTTTCTTACTTGCATTTTTTGTCTCGTTTCCAGACAAAATATAAAAAAAAATTCTTAAATCAAGAAGGATTTTCTAGACAAGTAAATAATTATTTTCTTGTTTTCATAAAAAAACAAATCAAAATTAAGTGAGTTTTTGCTTAGAACAAGCTAAATAATCTGCCAATGGGGTAAGCAAAAAACCTTATTTCAAGCAGAAAACAAGATTACTTTGCTTACCCCATTGGGAGATTATTTTGCTTGTTTCAAGCAAAAACACACTTCATTTTGGCTTACAGAAATATTTTTTACTTGTCTAGAAAATCCTTCTTGATTTAAGAATTTGTAGATATTTTGACTGGAAACAAGACAAAAAAAATCAAAGTGAGAAAAGCATTTTCTGCAGTGTATTTAATATAATTGCAACATTTTCCCATCATATAATTGCACAGTTTGACATTGCGATTGCGACACGATTAATCGTGCAGCTACTACTCTAGATCAATTATCATCTAAACAAATGTTGAAATGTACACTTTGGGAATCTATAATGGGGTCGTTTAGAAAAAGGGCCTGTCCAAATATACCCCAAATCCTATAAAGCCTAAAGGAAAACTCACGAAAGCTGGTGAGCACATAGCGACTAAACAAGCATGCAACATTTAAGGAGATCAGGCCGTTAAAAAGGAGCTGGTAAATGACCTGGATTTGCCTTTTGCCTGGATTATTTCCTTTCCTTTCCTTTATTTCCTTTTGTGCAAATGCCTTAAGCACTTGAATCCAGGTAATCACTAATTACTTTTAGTCCATATACAGTAAATATAAGCTTTTGCACTTAATTGCATGCATTTTTTAGAAAACGGAGCTGCTTTTTTCTCCATATTCTTAGTATATCATACCATATGAGTCATGAAATATTATCATACCAGGCTTTGTAGAGTTTATGCATGACTGATCATCAGTGTTGGGAAAAGTTACTTTTAAAAGTAATGCGTTACAATATTGCGTTACTCCCTAAAAAAGTAACTAATTACGTTACTTAGTTACTTTTTATGGAAAGTAATGCGTTACGTTACTTTTGTGTTACTTTTTAAATCTGGCCAGGGCTTGCTTGTTTGTTTTTAATATAAAAATGTTCGATTCTTAGCAAATGTAAAAGCCCTTTCACACCAAAATGAAATGAAGTGAATAAGGCTAAGGCTACACTGCAAAAAATGCTTTTCTTACTTAGATTTTTCTCGTTTCCAGCCAAAATACCTAAAAATTCTTAAATCAAAAAGGATTTTCTAATAACTATTTTCTTGTTTTCAGAAAAAAAAACTAAATTGTCTTGTTTTTTCTGTGTATTTTTTAAATAATCTCCCAGTGGTGTAAGCAAAATACTCGTTTTCTGTTTGAAATAATTTTTTTTTTTAATTTTTTTGCTAACCCCATTGGCAGATTATTTTGCTTGTTTCAAGCAAAAACTCACTTAATTTTGACTCGTTTTCAGAAAAAACAAGACAATTTTTACTTGTCTAGAAAATCCTTCTTGATTTAAGAATTTGTAGATATTTTGGCTAGAAACAAGACTAATCGAAGTAAGTAAAGTATTTTTTGCAGTGTACTAATAAGCAAAACTTACTTTATATGAACTAACATTTGTGTTTTTTTCTCATTGCTGAAGAGCGTTGAACTTTCTTTTCCTACAGTTCCACTGTACAGACGTCAATTTAATTTTCGTCATTCATTTCATTTTGGTGTGAAAGGGCTTTTACATTTGCTAAGAACATTTGCCCAGATTTAAAAAGTAACGCAAAAGTAACGTAACGCATTACTTTCCATAAAAAGTAACCAAGTAACGTAATTTGTTACTTTTTTCGGGAGCAACGCAGCATTGTAACGCATTACTTTTAAAAGTAACTTTCCCCAACACTACTAGTTACTTATTGCGTTACTTGTAATGCGTTACCCCGAACACTGTTGATCATCTAAAGATCCTTCATGAAGGCCTCCAGAGAAGCATTCTATGAAGCTCCAGAGCAGCAGAAGCCACATCCGCTCACCTTGATCTTGTGCAAACTCTTCTCCTCCTCCAGCACCTGGATCCACACGCAGATGTTGTTTTTGTTGTAGGTGAGACTCCAGCCCTCCTCGGACTGACACTCGTGTTTAAACCGGCTGAAAGCTCGGTCGTCCGGGATCAGAACCTCTTCCCCGGACATCATCATCCTCATCATCCTCCTCCTGCTGCTGCTGCTGCTTCTGCTGCACCTGCGGCTCCCGGAGCTGAAACCGGATCCCGGATGAAACTAACAGCAGAGTTTTCTTTTAAACTTTAGTTCTACGGTTACGCTTCCTAGCCGCCGGTGATGCGACGCGCGTCGCGTGATGATTAGCGCGGGGGAGACGCGCGTTAAACGCACGGGCGGTTTCTCTCTCCGTCTCTGAGCCGAGTCTCCGCGGTTTCGGATCCCTGATTCACGTCGGGGCGAGTCTGATGTTCAAACATATGCTCGTATGCGCTTTTTCCGCAGGCGTGTGACGCGCGCCGCTCCCGTGCGGAAGCGCGAGTTTAAAGATCCAGATGTACGCGTACGCGCACACGCGCGCGAGTGTGTGGAAAAAATAATAAACGCAAAACGAGTTTCACAGAGAAACGCACGAACAGCTGTTACATCCCGCTGCGCGGGCTCGTGTGTGTAGGCTAATTGATGAGCGAAGGCAGGAGCGCGCAGGCTTGACTGACAGATGAGCTCCGCCCACCTTGGTGCACGCGCACAGCGCTGACGTGTTATTAGCTTCCCATCATAAGCGTCGCATTTATCGATTTTCTTTTACTTCTGTTCTTGTATTAAGATCATAAAGAGCATCATTAATAATTATGAGGCTTCGGTCTTCATAAAGTTTTTAAAAAGTGCTGTTGCTTGGTATTTTATAACACTGTTTTTTCAAATATCATCTTACTAAGACATTATTGGAGATATAAAGTACTGATGGATAACTGAAATAAAGAGGAAAAAAGTATTTTCTTTCTTTCTTTTTAATGAGCAACAGATATTCATATTTTATTAAATAAAAACATCAAATGCGTTTAATAGTAAAAACTAAAACAAATAATAAATACATATTTATTTATTAAATGTTAATTTGTTAATTATTAAATCTATTTAATGGTGAATGTAATGCATAGTAATAATAATAAATGAAAAATAATTAAATGTGTTTAATGGTATATTTAATGCATGCATAATAAACCAATAATGTAAATAAAGAAATAGATATGTTAATTTAATAAATATATTTAATGGTGAATATAATAATTATAATAATAAACATTGAATGGATTTAATAGTAAAAATAAAACATAAATAATCAATCAATAATGTAAATAAATAAACAGATATATTAATTTATTAAATCTATTTAATGGTGAATACAACATATAATAATTATAATAATAGTAAACATTAAATGGGTTTAATAGTAAAAAATAAATAAATGAATCAATAATTTATATAAATAAATATGTATTTATTAAATGTTAATTTGTTAATTATTAAATCTATTTAATTGTGAATGTAATGCATAATAATAATAAATAAAAAACATTAAATGTGTTTAATAGTAAAATTCATACATAAATAATAAATTAATAATTTATATAAATAAAAAAATATATATTTTTAAAAATGTTAATTTGTTAAGTTATTTAATGGTAAATGTAATGCATAAAAATAATAAATAATAAACATTAATTAAATGTGTTTAATAGTACATTGAATACATACATAATAAATCAATAATGTAAATAAATAAACATTTATGGTAATTTATTAAGTGTGTTTAATAATAAAATTAATACATACATAATAAATCAATAATTTATATAAATAAATATCTATTTATTAAATGTTAATTTGTTAATAGTTAATTCTATTTAATGGTGAATGTAATGCATAATAATAATAATAATAATAATAATAAACTTTAAATGTGTTTAATAGTAAAAAGAATACATCAATAATATATCAATAATTTATATAAATAAATATTTATTTATTAAATGTAAATTTGTTAATTATTAAGTCTATTTAATGATGAATGTAATGCATAATAATAACAATAATAATAATAATACATAAAACATTAATTAAATGTGTTTATTAGTACATTTCATACATACATAATAAATAAAAAATGTAAATGAATAACTATTTATGTTAATTTATTACATTTATTTCATGGTGAATGTAATACATAATATTAATAATATAAAGATTAATTAAATGTGTTTAATGGTACATTTAATACATGCATAATAAATCATTAATGTAAATAAATAAATAACTATTTATATTAATTTATTAAATCTATTTAATGGTGAATATAATAATAATAATAATAAACATAATAGTAAAATTAATACATAAATAATACATCAATAATTTATAGAAAAAATATTAATTTATTAAATGTTAATTATGAAGTGTATTTAATGGTGAATGTAATACATATTAATAATAATAATAATATAAACATTAATTTAATGTTTAATATTACATTTAATACATAAATAATACATCAATAATTTAAATAAATAAATATTTATTAATACATTAAATGCATTTAATAGTAAATATCTATAATAATGCAATTATGCAATTATTTAAATAAATAAATTGAAAACATTTAACTTAAATAAATAAGGTGTAAATTAAATTAATTAAATAAAATATTGATTAAAAAAATATTATTTTAATAAAATAAAAAGAGAAATGTAGTGTCAACAGCATCACACAGTGTTTTATAAATTGTTTTGAAGCCTGCTGAAGACAACTGACCTCAAACATCCACTAAAAAGCACCAAAACACCAGAAGATTGAAACACACTGAGCAAAAAATCATGATTTAAAGTGTTTACATGTCACTGTGCCAATGTATGCTTTGATAATAAAGACAGACATGAAGCAGAAGACGCGAGACACACACCACAGGAAGTTTGCGGTGTAGAGATGTTAGGTTTTATTTTTTATCAAACCACAGTCACCTGAGAGAAACGGCAGTAAGATCTCATCTGATGACAAACACACATTTATTCTACATTCTCAGACATCCATAAACTCTACTGATGTCTGAATATCACAGATGTAAAGTGTATCTGTGCGGTTACAGTACTTTGGACTCATGTAAAGTCAATAGATGCTATAAGAGCAGCATTTAAATGTCTATCTGTGGCGCCTTTCTCCATTAATGACCATCCAACAATTTTAGAGCTTCATTTCAATTCTAAAACCTTGTTTGAATGTGAATTCTAGAGCTCATTTTAAGCCTTTACCTTGGTCATTATGGCACTAAATCTTAAAACTAACACTAAAAATAAGCATTTAATGTCAATAATTTCATAATATTAAATATACTTTCATATTAATGTGCAATACGTGGAGATTTAGATTGAATGCACATGTAATATTTATATTTGCATTAATATTCTGGGTTTTCTCATGTATTTTGTGAGTTTAGGCGCCACCTGCAGGTCAAACGCGTGTTGTGCTCATAATATATAATCATGAATATACTGATCTTGATATTGATTCAAATAATAATTTAATAATAAAGTGTTAACATCAAACTTTGAGCTGAAGTGGAAAAAAATATCTTTAATCTCTCATCTTGATCCAGTTGATAAGAAAATGTAAAAACGATTTAATTCAACTTAATTATTTTATTTTATTATTATTATTATTATTATTATTATTATTATTATTATTATACATTATTGTATAGCTGGAAAGAAAACGTAAAAACTGTGGTCCATTTACAAAAACAGTGTTTTTTTATATATATTTTTTACATTACAGCGTATTATATTTTATGTCATTAATTTAATTAATTTTAATTAAAATGTATTTTATTTTATTTATAATTTTTTTATTTTATTATATATATTATCTTTTGTCTCTCATCTTGATCCAGTTGGAAAGAAAATTTAAAAGCGAATAATATTTTTCATATTAAAGTATATAATTTTATTTTATTTTATTTGCAATCTGAACTATTTTATACATTTAATTTATAAATTTAATTATAATCCAATTTTATTCCATTTAATTTAATTTAATTTTTATTATTATTATTATTGTACATTATTGTATAGTATTTTTTACATTACTGTGTTTTATATTTTATGTAATTTAATTTAATTTAAATGTATTTTATTTTATTTTATTTTATTATACATTCATCTTTTGTCTCTCATCTTGGTCCCATTGGAAAGAAAATGTAAAAACTGTCGTTAATTTGCAAAAACAGTGTATTTTTCATATTACAGTGTAATATACTTTATGTAATGAATTTAATTTAATATAAATGTATTTTATCTTATTTTATTATTGTTGTTGTTCACATTATTATTATTATACATTACTGTATAGTTGGTAAGAAAAAAAACTGGGTAATTTGCAAAAACAGTGTATTTATGGTCATATTACAGTGTATTATATTTAATTATTTAATTTTATATTGTTGTTGTTAGCATTATTATTATATTATTATTGTATTAGTCTTTTTTTTTACATTAATGTATTATATTTATTTTATTTTTATGTTGTTGTTATTATTATACATTTTCCAGTTGGAAAGAAAATAATAAAAAAAAGTTACAGTTACAATGATCAATCAAAAGATTATCAATCAACATATACATATATATATATATGTGTGTGTGTGTGTGTGTGTGTGTGTGTGTATAATTCTACACGTAATACAAAACTAAATAAAATAATATAAATAAAAAATATTTCTGAGTGTATGCGGTGCGGTTGTGACGTTATTAAACTACACTTCCCATGATTCCGCGCGCGCGGCGGATGTTTTTCGTTTACCGGACACACGTTTCTGCTGTCGAGCTCTGATCTTCCTGCTGACATTAAAATCATAAACCGGCTGTCTGTGAGATCACAGAAACACCACAAACACAAAACACACCGTCTTATCCGATAACGGAACCCGCTGTTATTATCGCGTCAGCTCGGACGGTCGCGATGTTCCTGTCGTCGGTACCGGCGCGCGTCCTCATGCGAAGGTCGCGCAGTCTGTCGCCGTGCCGCGCGCTGCAGACCGGCCACGGCGAGGCCTCCCGCTTCCGAAACCTCTGCGAGCTCGAACCGAACCGGAGCCCGGTGGCCAGCGGCTCGCGAGCGTCCAGGAAGAGCGTTGTGAGCGAGGAGTCGCACATGCAGTACCATCAGCTGGCCAGCAGGTGGCGCGTCAGTCTGGAGGGACGCAGGAGCAGCTGGGCGAGTCTGACCGCCGCGGGGCGCTACAGAGACGGACACCAGAGCCGCTCAGACTCCGCTGCCGCTGCAGGAGCCGCGGGCGTCATCTCAGCCGCGGCCCTCGCCTTCTGCTTTAAAAAAGACAGCGATGATAAAGGTTATAAACACTCCATACACTGTACTCACACAGAAAAGACACAGTTATAATTAAAAAGTGCACATTTTCACTGTTTAGATCCTGTGTTTAGTGTTATAATAAGAGAGATTTTTATTTGTTTACAGCTGAAGCTCTTCTAGATGCTTCCAGATCCAGTAACACTGAGGAGGTGATCAGGTGAGATCAAAATAATACCAGTTTGATGGTTCTCCTCTGATACATTTATGATTTTACCAAAAATTCTAATTTAAATAATAATAAAAAATATCTATTTATTAATTTTCTTTTCATGGTTTATATTGGGGTTTTTCAATAATAATAATAATAATAATAATAATAATAATAATAATAATAATAATAATTATTATTATTATTATTATTATTATTATGATTATTTTATTAAACACTTGCTTAGAAAATACAAATGTGAGAAAAAAGGGAAATAAAGGCAAGAACCAGGGGTTCAAGGATGGCCAAACAATACATAGCAATTAAAATTCAAAAGAGTTAAAATAAAGCTAAATAAATAATAAATAAATGAGACAAAGTAAAAAGTAAAAAAAAAAAAAAAAAAAAAAACATAAATAAACAAATAAGCAGATCACATAACAATAAACATACTTTCCCTCGAAACACAAAATAATTATCAAATAAAAAATTATACAAAAAGCATACATTTTGTGCAAATGTATAAATATTTACACTGAAAAAATATTATATTTGGCAAATATTATTTGGCAAAACTTTAGTTTTTTTGTAAATTTCATTATTATTTTTTTCTGCTCTTAGGTGTTAGTTGTTTTATTTAATTATTTAATATTTATTTTTTTATTGATAGATTGTGTGAATGATTATTTTATTTTAACCTTATTTACTTATTTTTCTACATTTTATTGTGTTTTGTTCAATTTTAGTAATCAATTGGTGTTAATTATGTATTTATTTAAATGCAATTTTTATTTATTTGAGTGTAAGTAATTAATGTATTGTTTTAATGTAATTAATTATTATTACTATTATTATTATTATTTTATTAAACACTTGCTTAGAAAATACAAATGTGAGAAAACAGGGAAATAAGAAAAAGAGCCAGGGGTTCAAGGATGACCAAACAATACATAGCAGTTAAAATTCAAAAGAGTTAAAATAAATAAAATAAAACTAAATAATAAATACATAAATAAATGAGACAAAGTAGAAAAAAAAATAAAATACATAAACAAATAAGCAGGTCACATAACAATAAACATACTTTTCCTCACAACATGCATTAATTGTCAAATAAAAATGATACAAAAATGCCAAAAAGCGAGCATACATTCAAAGTTTTAGTTGCCTTTTTGTTACAGGAGGTGGATAAAGATTTAATACAGATTTTAGTATCTTCTTGAAAGTAAGAAAAGTGGGGGGTAACTTTCATATCCTTGCATTTGGGATTTTAAAAATTCTGAGTGCCACAAATCACCAAATATGATCATTTTTGTGTAAATTTATAAATATTTACATTGTGGAAAAATTAATATTATAAATGTAAAATATTATTCAGCAAAATTTTGTGTTAAATTTCATTATTTATTTATTTAAAAAAATTTTGCTGTTAGGTGTTACTTGTTTTGTTTATTTAATTATTTTATACTTGTGTGAATGATAATTTTATTTTAACCATATTTACTTATTTTTCTCCATTTTATTGTACTTTATTAAATTTTAGTAAGCAATTGGTGTTATGTATTTATTTAAACACAATTTTTTTATTTATTTGAGTGTAAGTAAATATTATTTGTTATTATTTTTTAATTTATTAATTATTGTTTTAATCTAATTTCTATTGATGTTAGCCTATTAATTTATTTTACTCTATATGTTCTATTTGTTTTATTCTATTTATTTTTTTGATCAAATTAATTTTCTTTTATTTTTTTTTAGAATTTTATATAATTTTTTTACACTCCCTTGTGAGTCCCTGGACTCCAGGTTTTGACCCCTTTTTGATATTTATGTGCATCTGCTAGGGGGCGACAGTGTTTGTGCCTTTGCTTTACACAGACTGATGTTAATAACTTATTGTGAGTAATATTGTATTATTCTACCTCTTTCTTTGACTTAATTTACCTGTGTTTTATTCTGTTTAATTCTCAAATTTAAAGTTATTTAAATGATTACATTTTTCATGGTTTAAATCAGGGTTTTTACATTTTTGAGTGCAATGAATCACCAAATATGATTATTTTTGTGTAAATTACCCCCATCCTAAAATGTACAAATATTTACACTGTAAAAAAAAATATTATTCAGAAAGTATTTTGTATATGTTAAATTTCATTATTCTTTCTGCTTTATTTATTTATTTATTTATTTATTTACTATTTAAATTTTATTTAATTATGTCATTCTTATTTACTTTACTTATTACTTATTGCTTGATTAACAAAAAGTGATATGATTTGTTTTCACATAATAAATATTGAAATGTTTCATGTTTGCAATACTCAATGGTATGAGAATATTTTTATGGTGGATTTTTGCATTTTAACCATAACAACCTTTGTCTGTGATTAGATTAAAACAAGATCATCTAGACATTCAGCATTATAAAGACTCAGAAAAATGTTCATCATTGAGATGCTATTATAATATTTCAGGTGTATTTCAAATAACGACGAAACTCTAGTGTAGAAACCATATATGTGACCCTAAACACATTTATAATGTTACCAGAAAATTCAAATGCAAAGTTATTTAAATGATTAAATGATTTTCATGGGTTTTTACAGGGTTTTTACGTTTTTGAGTGCCACAAATCACCAAATATGATTATTTTTGTGTAAAAAAATTAATATTAATTAATGTCAAATATTATTCAGAAAATATTTTGTTTCTGTTACATTTCATTATTATTATTTGTTTCTGCTTTATTTATTTGCTATTTATGTTTTATTTATTTAATAATTCTTATTTATTTTATCTTATTTATTTTATTGATTGATTGATGTTTTCACATAATAAATATTGAAACGTTTTATGTTTGCAATACTCAAAGGTATGAGTTTAAAATTTGTTAAAAATATTTTTATGGTGGATTTTTGCATTTTAACATTGATAACATTTGTCTGTGACGAGATTAAAACAAGATCATCTAGACATAATCAGCATTATAAAGAATCAGAAAAATGTTCATCATTGAGATGCTATTATAGTGTTTCAGGTTTATTTTAAATAACGATGAAACTAGTATAGTAAACATAGATGTGACCCTAAACACATTTATAATGCTACCAAAAACTTGATTAAATATGACGCTAAACACATCTATAATGTTACCAAAAAATTCTAATTCAAAGTTATTTAAATGAGTAAGTTTTTTCATGCAGGGTTTTTACGTTTTTGAGTGCCACAAATCACCAAATATGATTTTTTTTTGTGTAAAAAATTAATGTTAATTAATGTCAAATATTATTCAGAAAATATTTTGTTTCTGTTACATTTCATTATTATTATTTGTTTATGCTCTATTATTTATTTGCTATTTATGTTTTATTTATTTAATAATTCTTATTTATTTTATCTTATTTATTTTATTGATTGATTCACAAAAAGTGATATGATTTGTTTTCACATAATAAATATTGAAACGTTTTATGTTCACAATACTCAAAGGTATGAGTTTAAAATTTGTTACAAATATTTTTATGGTGGAATTTTGCATTTTAACGTTGATAACATTTGTCTGTGATGAGATTAAAACAAGATCATCTAGACATTATCAGCATTATAAAGAATCAGAAAAATGTTCATCATTGAGATGATATTATAGTGTTTCAGGTTTATTTTAAATAACGATGAAACTAGTATAGTAAACATAGATGTGACCCTAAACACATTTATAATGCTACCGAAAACTTGATCAAAAATGACGCTAAACACATCTATAATGTTACCAAAAAATTCAAATGCAAAGTTATTTAAATGATTCAATGATTTTCATGTTTTTTTACAGGGTTTTTACATTTTTGAGTGCCACAAATCATCAAATATGATTATTTTTGTGTAAAAAAAAAAAAAATATTAATTAATGTCAAATATTATTCAAAAAGTACTTTGTTTCTGTTAAATTTCATTCTAATTTTTTTTCTGCTTTATTATTTATTTGCTTTTGTACAATGTGTTTCAGGTGTATTTTAAATTACAACAAAACTCCAGTTTACACTCTTAAAAACAAAGGCGCTTAAAAGGTTCTTCATAGAAGAACCATTTTTGGTTCCACAAAGAACCATTCAGTCAAAAGTTATTTAAAAAACCATCTCTTTCTTACCTTTTTATAATCGAAAAACCTTCTTTGTGAAACAGAAAGGCTCTTCAGATGTTAAGGTTTCTTTATGGAACCATTTAGACCAAAAAAGTTCTTCTATGGGAAAATATTGAAGCACGTTTATTTTTAAAAGTGTAGTATTTGTGACCCTGGAGAACAAAACCAGTCATAAAGGGTCAATTTTTCAATATGAATAAAAGCTTTCCATTGATGTATGGTTTGTTAAAATAGGACTGAGATACAACTATTTGAAAATCTGCAATACGAGGGTGCAAAAAAAATAAAATATTGAGAAAATTTGTCCAAATAAAGTTCTTAGCAATGCATATTACTAATTTAAAATGAAGTTTTGATATATTTACGGTAGGAAATTGACTAAATATCTTCGTGGGACATGATCTTAATATCCTAATGATTTTTGGCATAAAAGACAAATAGATAATTTTGCTTTTGCTATTGCTACAAATACACCTGTGCTACTTAAGACTGGTTTTGTGCTCCAGGGACACCTGTAAAGATTGCTATATGGTTTTAGTTGTAGTTAACTGTAATAACTCTGCTGAGACGCATATGTTGAGCGTCTGGACGTCTGTCAGATGTAGAAACTGAAGAAGTGTTTTGGGTTTCTGCCATTTGGGCCCTGAAAGGCAATCAGTGCAGATGGCTGTGTGTGTGTGTGTGTGTGTGTGTGTGTGTGTGTGTGTGTGTGTGTGTGTGTGAGATACACCAGATGTGTTAAGTGTTTTAAGTTAGAGGTCAGTCTGGTGAGGACGAGTAAGTGTCGCAGCTCACTGTTGACTGTAAACACACTCACTGCCTCAGGGCAGGTTTTTCTGTCTGTCCTCTGCAGTATTCTCTCTAACAGTCTCTCTCTCTGTCTCTCTGTCTCAGGTTGTTGGCAAAAGGAGCCGATCCAAACAGTCGACACCGCTTGGGTTGGACGGCTCTAATGGTGGCTGCCATGAACAGACAGCACAAGTGAGTGTGTGTGTTTGTGTGTGTGTGTGTGTTTTCTGAATCACAGAGTCTCTTCTGCTTACCAAGACTGCATTTATTTGAACAAAAATACAGTAAAATACTGATATATTTTTAGGATTTCAAATAACTTTTTTCAGTGTGAATATGTGTTAAACTATAATTTATTTCTGTGATGCGCATCTGAATTTTCATCATCATTACTCTAGTCTTCAGTGTCACATGATCCTTCAGAAATCATTTTAATATGCTGATTTTCTGCTCAACAAACATTTCTCTTATTATTAATGTTGAAAACAGCTGCGCTGTCCAATATTTTTGTGGAAACCATCATACGTTTTATTTTTCACAATTCACAGATGAATAGACAGTTCAAAAGAACATTTAAAATAGAAATCTTTTGTCTCTTCTGTTTATCAAGACTACATTTATTTGAACAAAAATACAGTAAAAATACTGATATATTTTTTGGATTTCAAACCACTGTTTTCTATGTGAATATCTGTTAAACTCTTATTTATTTCTGTGGTGCGCATCTGAATTTTCAGCATCATTACTCTAGTCTTCAGTGTCACATGATCCTTCAGAAATCATTTTAATATACTGATTTGCTGCTCAACAAACATTTCTCTTATTATTAATGTTGAAAACAGCTGCGCTGTCCAATATTTTTGTGGAAACTGTCATACATTTTATTTTTCACGATTCACAGATAAATAGACAGTTCAAAAGAACAACATTTATTTGAAATACACATCTTTTTTTTACATTATAAATGTCTTTACTGCCACTTTTGATCAGTTTAATGCATCACTGATGAATGAAAAGTATTAGTTTCTTTAGAAATATCTTACCAAACATCTTGTGAACAAGGTTGTGTCTGTCATTGTTCTGGACTATCACTAGTACTCAAGTGTGTGTGTGTGTGTGTGTGTGTGTGTGTGTGTGTGTGTGTGTGTGTGTGTGTGTGTGTGTGTGTGTGTGTACAAATGTTTGTCTCAGTCCTGATCACTCTGAGCTCTTAATTACTGCTTCATTAGCTGCTGCTGTAAACACATACAGCAGACCATGTGTGTGAGAGTGTGTTGTGTTCATTTGTTAGACAGACGCTCTCTGAGTGTGTGTGTGTGTGTGTGTGTGTGTGTGTGTGTGTGTGTGTGTGTGTGAACTCTCTACCCAGAATGCAGTGGCAGAGCTTGTGTGTCAGAGACCCACAGAACCTTTAATTTAATTCAATTAAAGCTCACTTAACAAACACACACAGACGGAGGAGAGACAGAAGGAGAAAGAGGGAGGAGGTCACCAAATCCAATTTTTGGAGTCAGTGTCACCCCTCGTTTGAGACGGGACTCATTTCACTGTGTCAACACACACACACACACACACACAGAATGGAGACAATCTAACCAGAAACTAACTAGTTATGTAAAGCAAAGAATAAAAAACTAAAGTTCGTCCCAAATCTCCATGACTTTCTTTCGTTTTTTACAAAATAAGATATTTTGAGAAATTGAGAAATTCAATTTCTCCAATGTTATCTCCAATGTGAAAGGTCCAATGTTATTTAGCACTTAATATTTGGCAAAAAATCTAAGTAGAAGAAAGTTATATACAGGTTTTGAATGACATGAAATGAGTAAATATATGACACGATCTTTTTTGAGTGAATGATCATTGAATGATTGAATGATTTTTTGCATTTAAACATGGTTCTTTTGATAATATGTATGAATTTAGGAGTTTTTTTATTAATGTAATTCTCTATATTTTCATTATATGTTAATATTTTCTTTTTCTATAATACAGTAAAAATACTCAAATATTTAAACTCAAACAAATATTTCTGCAAATATTTATAATATAATGTAGCTTAAAATGTATTAATATAATATATTAATAATATTTTAGTGTATATATATAATGTTGTGTATAATATACATATATATATAATTTTTTTTTTTTTTTTTTTTTTTTTTAATATCTCTTGAAAATAATGTCACAATGCAAAAAGTCACAGTGGTTCTGAAAACAAGCTTCATTTATTTATTTTTTTTTTAAAAAGTAATAATAATAATTTTGTTAACACTTCAATTTTTATTTGTTAACATTATTTAACATGAGCAACAATTCAGCATTTATTAATCTTATTAATGTTAATTTTACTTACACTTCCTAAAATTAATACACACAAACAAACCATGAATAAATGTATTTCTCATAGCTTCTCAAAAATAAATAAATATATTCTTAAATATATTGCTCATTGTTAATTCCTGTTGGTTAATGCATTCACTGATGTTCACAAACAAGATTTTATTGTAAAGCATTCCCTAGTAAAAAAGTAATGCATTTCTTTTATACTAAGTCGCTTGAGATTTACTGAGAAAATAAATATTTAAAAAGTTATACTATATTAAACTTTATTTGGCGTACTTCTTGTGCATGCACATTTCTTAATATTAAGCCTAAAGTGTATTTTAATGTCACTATTGATAAAGATTATATGATCTTTGAATAATATTGGTGTTTAAATGTTAAATATTTAAATTGAGCATAAGGTATACATGCAATAGATGCACTTTAGCACAATCAAATATACTTAAGTATATCTTCAGCAGTATTTCTGCACAATTAAATTGCATTAAAGATAAAATTAGTGGCAGTTTAGTATACTAAAAGTACAATTGCAAGGTGTTTTTATTAACTACATAATATGTAAATGTATTTGTAGTATGCATAGCATGAAATAAATGAATTTTAAATACATTTTAGTATATTTATTTTTCACTTTTTTTTAATTTATTTTTTTTTTATTTTTTTTTTATATTTCTTACTCCTTTTGACATTGGGGTAAAATATCATTGCTAATTTTTCTAATACTATGTGAAACAGTATGTTATGTTTTTATCAGATGATGTTCGAACATTGCTTGTTTAATTCCAAAAGTAGCATTTTCTTTTCAGTTGCATTTTTAAAACATTTGCTTAAAATAAAGGTAATGTGAAAATCACTGCGTCTTGTTTTAATCCAGAAATTCATGAATCTCCAACATTGGCATATTTCACACACTGCAGTGATGGTGTGAGTCGTATGGAAGTATATTGTTTAGTTTTCTATGTTCATCCATTACACATGCAGTGTGTGTGTGTGTGTGTGTGTGTGTGTGTGTGTGAGATAATGCATCACGTCTCTTTTCAAGTGATTTTGATAAAAACAGACGCCCAAACTGTTGAAACCGTCACTCTCTCACTCACTGGAAATTGATTAATGGTGTTTCTATCAGTGTCTCTATTGAAAATATTATCATTTATCACAGACGCCTCACTGGATGCGTGTGTGTTCATCTCTCTCTGTCTCTGTTATGAGTGGTATAACTCACAGCCCTGTGTCTTCCTGTCATTCAAAGCCCCTGGTGGCCAATCAGAGCTGCAGGGGGAGCGAGGCTCCGCCCACACGGCTCATATTTCTGCGCTGACTGTGATGCATCAGCGACCTTCATCTCTCTCACATGTTTGTGATGCTCAGTCTGTGTATGTGATGGACTGATGTATCTCTGTAGATGTTGCTAAAGATGGGGTTTTGTTGTTTGGTCTGGTTTTGAATGTAGGATTTAAGTCTCAAATGGCAGAATTGAATGCAAAATCTGTTTTATCTCTTCCTAAATTCCATTTCTTCCCATTTTTTCCCTTCTTTTTTTGCTTTATGAAATTTTCTAGATTCCCTTTTTAATGAATAATTAAATGTTAGTAATCAAAAGGCATGTTTATTAATTATTACAAATTTTTTGTTAAATTTGTTAAAAGTCTAGGAAACAACAAATGCTTGTCCTTCCAAATTCCATTTCTTTCTTTCTTATTTTAATATTTCTGAAATCCATTTTAAAGGTTTGATGAAATTTTAATAAACAATTTATGATTTAATACAAATTTATTATCAAAAACAGTGATAATCCAGCAATGCCTTTTCTTGGCAAACAAAGTGCTGCACATCAGAGTTTTACTGCTAAAATTGTTATATGCTTTAAAAATTGTTTTTATAATGTTTTATTATTATTGCTTTGAGAAGTAATGTTTTTCTGTACAATAGTAATATTTATGTCACAATTTCTTCAAGTTAAATTTATTTTTTCCCCCATTTAAAGTTTTTGGGATTTTTTTTTCTGGTTTAGTTTTTTAATAGTTAATTAAATGTTAGTAATCAAAAATCAATTAATTTAAAGTCTAGCAAAAATAAAATTTTTAGAGCAATATGAAATGTCTTTTCCTCCAAATTACATTTTTTTCTTATTATTTTAATATTTCTGAAATTTTAAAGCATTAATTAAATTTTAATAATCAATTTATGAATTAATACAAATGTATTATCAATAATTGTGTGAATCAATTGAAAACCCAGCAATTCATTTTTTGGCAAACAAAGTGCTGCACATCAGTGGTTCACTGCTAAAAAATATTGTGATATTCTTTAAAAATTGTTTTTATAATTTTTTTTTATATTATTGTTGCTTTGAGAAATAATGTTTTTCTCTACAATAGTAAAATTTCTGTCACAATTTTAAGTTAAACCACATTTTTTTACTTGATTTATTCATCCAAAATTGGCCAAATTCTGTGTTATACATTAAATTCTGTTTTTATGACCAAATTTTGTTGCTTTTAAAAACCTTTTTTACGGAATTCAATGTGTAGGGCCCTGCGAAATCTGTTTTATCTTTTCCCAAATTCCATTTCTTTCCATTGAAATATTTTGAGGATTTTGTTTTGTTTTTTTCTTTTTAAAATTTTCTAGATTCTTTTTTTTAAATGGATAATTACTATTAGTAATTAAAAAGCATGTTTATTAATGAAAAAAAAAACTATTTATTAAAAGTCTAGCAAAAATGACATTTTTAGGGCTATATGAAATGCTTTTCCTTCCAAATTCTATTTTAATATTTCTGAAATTTTAATTGAAAATTTTAATAATCAATTTGATGCAAATTTATTATCAAAAATAGTGAATCAAATGAAAATCTAGCAATTCCTTCTTGGCAAACAAAGTGATGTACATTAGAGGTTTACTGTTAAAAATAGTTTTTATAATGTTTTATTATTATTATTGCTTTGAGAAATAATGTTTTTCTGTACAATAGTAATATCTCTGTCAAAATTTCTTCAAGTTAAACCAAATTTTTTATTTGATTTATTCATCCAAAATTTGCCAAATTCTGTTGTATATTAAATTCCATTTTTATTACTGAATTCTGTCGCGTTTTTCCCACGTCCTGCGAAATCAGTTTTATCTTTTCTTTTCTAGATTTCTTTTTTAATTAATTAAATTAATTTAAAAAAGCAATTTATTAAAAGTCTGGCAAAAAAGTTATTTTTTAGGGCAATTTGAAATGCTTTTCCCTCCAAATTCCATTTTTCTTCTTATTTTAATATTTCTGAAAATGTAAAGCTTTAATTAAATTTTAATAATCTATTAAATAATAATATACTATTAATAATAATAATAGTTTTTATAATCTTTCATTATTGTTGTTATTCCTTTGAGGAAAAAAAACTTCTGCACAATAGAAGTTAGTAATATTTACAATAGTAATATTTCTGTCACAATTTCTTCAAGTTAAACCAATTTTTGATTTGATTTATTCATCTAAATTTTGCCAACTTCTGTGATATTATATATGCATTATACATTAAATTACATTTTTATTTTTATTTTTTTATATGTCACAGAATTCATAGAGCCCTAAGTCTGCTTTCAGAACTGGCAGGATCTCTCTCAAAATGGCATACTAAAGCTAAATCCCAACAGCGACCACAGTGTTTAAAAGTCTTTTAAAAACCCATTTGTGCTTTCAACATCTTGCGAATGTCTGTTTTAATTTTGGTGATGGACTTAAGCAATTTTGTACAGCACTTTGGTGAACCAAGGTTGTTTTAAATGTGCTTTATAACTAAATTAAACTTGAAACTTGATTCAGATCCTTGGTAGTAAGTGAAAGTCAAAGCAGGTTGAGAGAGACAAACACAACTGTATTGTCTGTTTCGTGAGTGTGATGTTATAAAAATGTCATTCAGACAATCTCTTTCTGTATATTTTTGAGTATAATTTAGATTAATTAAATTTTAATAATCTATTAAATAATAATATACTATTAATAATAATAATAGTTTTTTATAATATTTCATTATTGTTGTTATTCCTTTGAGGAAAAAAAACTTCTGCACAATAGAAGTTAGTAATATTTACAATAGTAATATTTCTGTCACAATTTCTTCAAGTTAAACCAATTTTTGATTTGATTTATTCATCTAAATTTTGCCAACTTCTGTGATATTATATATCCATTATACATTAAATTGCATTTTTATCTCTTTCTGTATATTTTTGAGTATAATTTAGATTTATAGTCAAACGTGTAGCTGCAAATGAGATCTGGGTTGGTTCTGGCCGTGGTTTAGTTCTGGTTGTGGTTCAGTTGTGAGCCGCTGCTAAAGGTTGTGTTCACTTTCAGGACTGTGAATGAACTCATATAATTGAACGCTTTCAGTTTCAACTAACCAACTATCCTCTGTTCATTATCACTGAGATCTAAAAACACGTTAAACTGCATTTCTATTACATTTTTTTGACTTGTAGTTTTAAAGTAAGGCATTGCATTGAATATTTATTCATAAAAGTATTACACTTTTTTTTTAATTAATTAATTTGTCAAACTGCAGTAGGATTTAAGTGTATCTGCAAACCAGTGTTATTTACTTTCATTGATGCAATCAGTTTTTGTTCATATTCTTAATTTTTTTTTTTTTTTTGTGTATATTGATATTATATATGGTTTAAATATATTTTTGTTTTAATTAATGGTTTAACTTTAGATTTTTCTATGTAAAATAGAAAAAATAGCGATGTTTTGACCCAGAATATCTATATAAACATTTCTGAAAGATGCATTATTTATAGTGAGGGACTGAAACTTTGCAAATGCTTTAAGACCCTCAAAATACACATTATTTATTTATTTATTTTCCCAGATTTTTCTACAGTTATTTTTTAAAGAGAAATAGCCATTTAAAAGAATGGTACATTTCGTATTCAGGTCATTTTTGACCCGGCTCTGTATGGAGCACCATTAGGTGTCAAAATTACTAAGTTATATTAGTGTCAGAAAACATTTGTAAAATATATTTAGCCTTTTCTCCATATCTCACACACTTTTGGACTGAATTTAGTTGATGAACATTAATATGTCTATAGTGACAACCATTGCTGCATGAAAACTCATCACTTTATCATCTGAAAGTGAAAGTTTCTGCAAGTGCAATGAATTTATTTTGTCTGAAAACTTTAAAAGAGTAATATTTATGTTGCTTTGATAGAAACAAATAAGTAGTTTTCATACATTTGGACTGTTTTTTAACAAATCATAAGATATCGTTTCAAAGGAATTGAATTTAACTCCATTCACTCCAATGGGGCTAATACTGATCTTTTTTACAAATTATATGTTTTATTAAATTTTACACACTAATATATATAAAAAAAAAAATGTATTTTTCATCATAGATTTTTTGTGGTTCATGTGTTATTTAATTATTTTTTAAAAAATGTAACTAATTCCGTGGCAACGTTCGAAAATTTAAATTTTTCACACATTCACTTATTAATGAGAAGTTTCTGATTAGATGCAATATGGCTTTAGTTGAAAAATATTAAGTTTTGACTGTTTTATATAATAATGATTCTACGGGTCAAAACGGACCCAGAATATGAAAATCTGCAGATTATGAATGCATTATGAGGGTTAAATTAAAACTTGGTTTGCTTCCAGTGATTTTTCTACAATTATTTTTTTAAGAGAAATAGCCATTTAAAAGAATGTTACATGTTTTGTGTTCGGGTCATTTTTGACCCGGATCTTTAGTTGCACTCATGGCTGCTCAAATACAGTCCAAATGTATGAAACCTACATATTTATTTCTATCAAAGCAACATAAATATTACTCTGGAAAATTTTCAGACAAAATAAATTCATTGAACTTAAACTTTCACTTTCAGATGATAAAGTGATGAGTTTTCATGCAGCAATAGTTTGTCACTATAGACATATTAATGTTCATCAGCTAAATTCAGTCCAAAGTATGTGAGATATGGAGAAAAGGCTAAATATATTTGAAATGGCTATTTCTCTTAAAAAAATAATTGTGTAAAAATCACTGGAAGCAAACCAAGTTTTAATTTAACCCTCATAATGCATTCATAATCTGCAGATTTTCATATTCTGGGTCCGTTTTGACCCAAAGAATCATTATTTTATAAAACTCTCAAAGTCTAAATGTAATTATTATTTTTTTTAACTAAAGCCATATTGCATCTAATCAGCAACTTCTCATTAATAAGTGAATGTGTGAAAAATTCAAATTTTTGAATGTTGCCATGGTATTAGTTCATGGTTTAAAATGTAAAAATTTAAATTTTGAATTTTTTATTTTTGAATTTTTTATTTTTAATTTAAATTGAATTTTTTTTTAATTTTAAAGTTTAAATTAAAAAAAAAAAATCTAATTAATACCATGGCAACATAAAAAAATTTGAATTTTTCACACATTCAGTTATTAATGAGAAGTTGCTGATTAGATGCAATATGGCTTTAGTTGAAAAATATTAAGTTTTGACCATTTTATAAAATAACGAATCTTTAGGTCAAAACGTACCCAGAATATGAACCATTTGTGATCAGTCTTCAGTAGCGCAGCTATATTTGTAGCAATATCCATAAATACATTGCATGGGTCAAAATTATAATTATTTCTTTTATGCCAAATATCATTAGGATATTAAGATCATGTTCCATGAAGATATTTTGTACATTTCCAACCGTAAATATATAAAAATTTAATTTTTGATTAGTAATATGCATTGCAGAGAACTTGAAAAGGTGATTTTCTCTTTTTTTTTTTTTTGCACCCTCAAATTTTAGATTTATAAAATAGTTGCATCGCAGCCAAATATTGTCTGAAAATCTGCAGATTACCAATGCATTATGAAAGTTAGCCCTTATAATGCATTCATATTCTGGGCCTGTTTTGACCCAAAGATTCGTTATTTTATAAAACTGTCAAAATGTAGTATCTTTCAACTAAAACCATATTGTATCTAATCAGCAACTTCTCATTAATAAGTGATTGTGTGAAAAATTCACATTTTTGAATGTTGCCATGGTATTAGTTGCAAAAAATTTAATATTTAAAAATTTTGAAATTTAATAAAACATGTCATCTGTAAAAGATCAGCATTAACCCCATTGGAATGAATAGAGTTCAATTAAATTCCTTTGAAATGATATCTTATGATTGATCAAAAACCGTCCAAATGTATGAAACCTACATATTTATTTCTATCAAAGCAACATAAATATTACTTTGGAAAATTTCAGACAAAATAAATTGATTGCACTTGCAGAAACTTTCACTTTCAGATGATAAAGTTTCATGCAGCAAGACAGATTCATGTTCATCAACTAAATTCAGTCCAAAAGTGTGTGAGATATGGAGAAAAGGCTAAATATATTTTAAATGGCTATTTCTCTTAAAAAAATAATTGTGCAAAAATCACTGGAAGCAAACCAAGTTTTAATTTAACCCTCATAATGCATTCATAATCTGCAGATTTTCATATTCTGGGTCAGTTTTGACCCAAAGAATCATTATTTTATAAAACTCTCAAAGTCTAAATGTAATTATTATTTTTTTTAACTAAAGCCATATTGCATCTAATCAGCAACTTCTCATTAATAAGTGAATGTGTGAAAAATTCAAATTTTTGAATGTTGCCATGGTATTAGTTCATGGTTTAAAATGTAAAAATTTAAATTTTGAATTTTTTATTTTTGAATTTTTTATTTTTAATTTAAATTGAATTTTTTTTTAATTTTAAAGTTTAAATTAAAAAAAAAAAATCTAATTAATACCATGGCAACATAAAAAAAATTGAATTTTTCACACATTCAGTTATTAATGAGAAGTTGCTGATTAGATGCAATATGGCTTTAGTTGAAAAATATTAAGTTTTGACCATTTTATAAAATAACGAATCTTTAGGTCAAAACGTACCCAGAATATGAACCATTTGTGATCAGTCTTCAGTAGCGCAGCTATATTTGTAGCAATATCCATAAATACATTGCATGGGTCAAAATTATAATTATTTCTTTTATGCCAAATATCATTAGGATATTAAGATCATGTTCCATGAAGATATTTTGTACATTTCCAACCGTAAATATATAAAAATTTAATTTTTGATTAGTAATATGCATTGCAGAGAACTTGAAAAGGTGATTTTCTCTTTTTTTTTTTTTGCACCCTCAAATTTTAGATTTATAAAATAGTTGCATCGCAGCCAAATATTGTCTGAAAATCTGCAGATTACCAATGCATTATGAAAGTTAGCCCTTATAATGCATTCATATTCTGGGCCTGTTTTGACCCAAAGATTCGTTATTTTATAAAACTGTCAAAATGTAGTATCTTTCAACTAAAACCATATTGTATCTAATCAGCAACTTCTCATTAATAAGTGATTGTGTGAAAAATTCACATTTTTGAATGTTGCCATGGTATTAGTTGCAAAAAATTTAATATTTAAAAATTTTGAAATTTAATAAAACATGTCATCTGTAAAAGATCAGCATTAACCCCATTGGAATGAATAGAGTTCAATTAAATTCCTTTGAAATGATATCTTATGATTGATCAAAAACCGTCCAAATGTATGAAACCTACATATTTATTTCTATCAAAGCAACATAAATATTACTTTGGAAAATTTCAGACAAAATAAATTGATTGCACTTGCAGAAACTTTCACTTTCAGATGATAAAGTTTCATGCAGCAAGACAGATTCATGTTCATCAACTAAATTCAGTCCAAAAGTGTGTGAGATATGGAGAAAAGGCTAAATATATTTTAAATGGCTATTTCTCTTAAAAAAATAATTGTGCAAAAATCACTGGAAGCAAACCAAGTTTTAATTTGACCCTCATAATGCATTCATAATCTGCAGATTTTCATATTCTGGGTCAGTTTTGACCCAAAGAATCATTATTTTATAAAACTCTCAAAGTCTAAATGTAATTATTATTTTTTTTAACTAAAGCCATATTGCATCTAATCAGCAACTTCTCATTAATAAGTGAATGTGTGAAAAATTCAAATTTTTGAATGTTGCCATGGTATTAGTTCATGGTTTAAAATGTAAAAATTTAAATTTTGAATTTTTTATTTTTGAATTTTTTATTTTTAATTTAAATTGAATTTTTTTTTAATTTTAAAGTTTAAATTAAAAAAAAAAAAATCTAATTAATACCATGGCAACATAAAAAAAATTGAATTTTTCACACATTCACTTATTAATGAGAAGTTGCTGATTAGATGCAATATGGCTTTAGTTGAAAAATATTAAGTTGTGACCATTTTATAAAATAACGAATCTTTAGGTCAAAACGTACCCAGAATATGAACCATTTGTGATCAGTCTTCAGTAGCGCAGCTATATTTGTAGCAATAGCCATAAATACATTGCATGGGTCAAAATTATAATTATTTCTTTTATGCCAAATATCATTAGGATATTAAGATCATGTTCCATGAAGATATTTTGTACATTTCCAACCGTAAATATATAAAAATTTAATTTTTGATTAGTAATATGCATTGCAGAGAACTTGAAAAGGTGATTTTCTCTTTTTTTTTTGCACCCTCAAATTTTAGATTTATAAAATAGTTGCATCGCAGCCAAATATTGTCTGAAAATCTGCAGATTACCAATGCATTATGAAAGTTAGCCCTTATAATGCATTCATATTCTGGGCCTGTTTTGACCCAAAGATTCGTTATTTTATAAAACTGTCAAAATGTAGTATCTTTCAACTAAAACCATATTGTATCTAATCAGCAACTTCTCATTAATAAGTGATTGTGTGAAAAATTCACATTTTTGAATGTTGCCATGGTATTAGTTGCAAAAAATTTAATATTTAAAAATTTTGAAATTTAATAAAACATGTCATCTGTAAAAGATCAGCATTAACCCCATTGGAATGAATAGAGTTCAATTAAATTCCTTTGAAATGATATCTTATGATTGATCAAAAACCGTCCAAATGTATGAAACCTACATATTTATTTCTATCAAAGCAACATAAATATTACTTTGGAAAATTTCAGACAAAATAAATTGATTGCACTTGCATAAACTTTCACTTTCAGATGATAAAGTTTCATGCAGCAAGACAGATTCATGTTCATCAACTAAATTCAGTCCAAAAGTGTGTGAGATATGGAGAAATGGCTAAATATATTTTACAAATGTTTTCTGACACTAATAGAGCTTCATAGATAACACCTAATGGTGCTCCACATACAGCTGGGTCAAAAATAAAAAAAAGTCAAAACTTTATATTTTTAAACAAAAACCATATCGTATCTAATCAGCAATTTCTTATTAATAAGTGAATGTGTGAAAAATTCAAATTTTTGAATGTTGCCATGGAATTAGTTCATGTGTAGTTTAAATTTTCAAAAAAAAACAAAAAATCAAAAAATCGAACTAATACCATGGCAACATTCAAAAATTTGAATTTTTCACACGTTCACTTAATAATGAGAAGTTTCTGATTAGATGCAATATGTTTTTAAAAAATATTACGTTTTGACAGTTTTATAAAATAACGAATCTTTAGGTCAAAACGTACCCAGAATATGAACCATTTGTGATCAGTCTTCAGTAGCGCAGCTATATTTGTAGCAATATCCATAAATACATTGCATGGGTCAAAATTATAATTTTTTCTTTTATGCCTTTTTATGTTCCATGAAGATATTTTGTACATTTCCAACCGTAAATGTATTAAAACTTAATTTTTAATTAGTAATATGCATTGCAGAGAACTTAAAAGTTGATTTTCTCAGTATTTTGATTTTTTTTTTTTTTTTTTTTGCACCCTCAGATTCTAGATTTATAAAATAGTTGCATCTCAGCCAAATATTGTCTGAAAATCTGCAGATTACGAATGCATTATGAAAGTTAACCCTCATAACGCATTCATATTCTGGGTCCGTTTTGACCTAAATATTCGTCATTAATGAGAAGTTTTATAAAATAAGTGAATGTGTGAAAAATTCACATTTTTGAATGTTGCCATGGTATTAGTTCATGTGTAGTTTAAATTTAAAAAAAAAAAAATTCAAAAAATCTAACTTCTAAATTAAAAAAAAAAAAAAAATCAAATTAATGCCATGGCAACATTCAAAAATTTGAATTTTTCACACATTCACTTATTAATGAGAAGTTGCTGATTAGATACAATATGTTTTTTGTTGAAAAAATATTACATTTTGACTTTTATAAAGTAACAATTCTTTTCAAAACAGACCCAGAATATGAAAATCTGCAGATTACGAATGCATTATGAGGGTTAAATGAAAACTTGGTTTGCTTCCAGTGATTTTGAAGCCTCGTTTGTCCACATTTAACTCGAAATCCTAATATTTCTGTAGTTTGTGAACCGCACATGCATCTTGTACTTGTTAAGTATGTTGCTGTATATTTCTGGTGGTTTTGTGGCGCAGTGTTGCGGGACAGACGCCCCGACGGCGTGATCAAAGTCTGCGACTGTTGCTCTTTTGAAAGCGAGAAGGATGTGCTTTAGACGGAGCTGTTTGCTGAGCTTTGATGTGTGTGAGACTGTTTGCACTCTTAACCCAGCGACGGACACCACCCAGATCTGTCCATTCACGTGGACAATGACCCGCAGTGAAGAGCGGCCCTTGTTGACCGTTCCGATCCAGCGGCGCAAGGCCTCACTCGAGGATAAAGAGCGCAGGAGAGGGGGATTAGCGCTCATTTGGGGCTGGGATTATTCTGGAGTGGATGGGAACGGCCTGCGAGTTCAGACCCTCATATCAAAGCTTTAATATTCATTCGTGTCACTGAATGAAGCTTGGGATATTTTAATAATGCAAAGAGGTGACACTGAAGTTAAACTAAAAGTCAACATAATGCACGTTTTTTTCAACTAGTCGCATTGTTAAATCCTGTTTATCAAACTAAATGTTAATTAACCCATTAAAAAACTAAATCGTTTGTAAACTTAAGTCGCTGGGGTATATTTGTAGCCATAGCCATAAATACATTGTATGGCTCAAAATTATAGATTTTTCTTTTATGCCAAAAATCATTAGAATATTAAGATCATGTTCCATGAAGCTAATTTGTAAATTTCCTACCAAAAATATATTATAACTTATTTTTTTTATTAGTAATATGCATTGCAGAGAACTTAAAAGGTGATTTTCTCAGTATTTAGATTTTTTTTGCACCCTCAGATTCTAGATTTATAAAATAGTTGTATGTCAGCCAAATATTGTCTGTTTATTTGTAAAAAATTGTCTAATTATATTGTCTATTGATTATTAATTCATTAATTAATTTATTATTATTATTATTATTATTATTATTAATAATAATAATAATAATAATAATTTTCAACTGGATGGCAATGCAACATTTCTTATTTTTGTTTAATTTGAAGCCAAAATAGCTCAAACTTACTTGAAAATTAAAAAATAAATAATAATAATAATTGTAATAATAAAAAAATATATAATGAATAATAAATTGAGTATTTATTTATTTATTTATTTATTTATTTACTAATAATTTCTTATTTTTGTTTAAAAGTACCAAAATAACTAAAACTTACTTGAAACTAAATAATAATAATAATAATAATAGTAATAATAATAATTTTCAGCTGGATGGCAATGTAACATTTCTTATTTTTGTTTAATTTGAAGTATCAAAATAACTCAAACTTACTTGAAATTAAAAATAAATAAATAAATAATAATAATAATAAATATATAAATAATATGTATAATTAATAAAAAGTGAGTTTATTTATTTATTTATTTAATAATAATAATAATAATTATAATTTTCAACTGAATGGCAATGCAACCTTTCTTATTTTTGTTTAATTTGAAATACCAAAATAACAACCTTACTTGAAAGTAAAAATAAATAAATAAAAATAATAATATATAATGAATAATGAATACATTAATTATGAGTATTTATTTACTTAATAATAATCATACATTCTCATCTTAATGGATTTCTTATTTTTGTTTCATTTGATGTACCAAAATAACTAAAACTTGAAAGTAAACAAATTATAGATTTTTCTTTAATGCCAAAAATCATTAGGATATTAAGATCATGTTCCATGAAGATATTTTGTAAATTTGTAACCGTAAATATATTAAAACTTAATTTTTGATTAGTAACATGGATTGCAGAGAACTTCGTTTGAAAACTTAAAAGGTGATTTTCTTTTGCTTTAGATTTTTCTGCACCTTCAGATTCCAGATTTATAAAATAGTTGTATCTCTGCCAAATATTGTCCCATTGTGTATATTTCTCAGTTTCAAAAAATTGACACTTATGACTGGTTTTGTGGTCTAGGGTCAAATTTTTAGTAACACACTTTTTCTTTTTTTTCTATATTATTATTATTATTCTTTTATTCCATATGCCGCTGTCTTTGCTTTTAATTCAGTTCTTTCATTATATTCTAGATTTATTAATTATGTATTATATGTTTATCTGTTCAAGTTGAATTCTGTCATTCTAATTAAGATCGATCCTCATTGTTTTGTGCCAGATAAATACTTTAGGAATTGGAATTGCAAAAATCAGTTATTGTTATTATATAGTTAAATATTTAAGAAGTACATTACCCAATTCAGTGTAGCTAGTCTTTAATTCACTTCTCTACGTTTAAGTGGTTTCTAATTAATTGTGTTTAGGGACGAAAATAAATTCCGGTAAATTTCTGGAAACTTTCCAGGAATTTTTGGAAACTTTCCAAAGTTTTTTTTTTTGAAAGGTTTCCAGTTTCTGGAAATTTTCCGCCTCTTTGCAACCCTGTTTAGATGTTTAAATGCATCTGTTCAAACTGAGTTTTATTGCACAAATATGATACACTAGCTAAAGATAATTCTACGAATGAGTGTGTTTTCTAGTTTTTATTAAATGTGTTTAGTGTAAATTCACTTATTCATATTTAATTCTGTCAGATCAGATGTGCCTTATAGATCCTGACTGGAGTGCAAAAATTAAATCAAGGTTCGTACAAGGTGCTTGAAGTGCTTGCATTTGACTTTTTGCAGTGCAAGGTCTGGAAAACCCTTGAAAATAGCAATATTACTGAAGAGGTTCTTGAAAAGTGCTTGAATCATTTAAAGGCTTTAAATAAGCTCATATCTTTTCATGCAGTTCACAAAAAGCGCCATACCTTTTTCTTTTATTTCATTTAATGCCATAAACCTAGTGAGCTGAGCCAGTAGTAGTATGACAGTGTGGTGTAAAAATGGCAGAAGATGCGAAAAGAGGAACAGCCCTGCTGGAAAAAAACAGCTAAAACAAGCCTAAGATTGTTGGCTGGTTTTAGCTGGTCAGCAGGCTGGTTTTAGAGGGGTTTTGGCCACTTTCTTCCTGGTTTTAGCTGTTTTTTTCAGCAGGGTGTTTAACCAAATCAGTTGAGTCATTTATGCTGGAACCGTTTGATTCGACCAATTGATTCAAATTCATTTCAAGTGATTCACTAGCAAAGACCAGATTCATTTTTTAAAAGCATGTAGTGATAGGTAAAACTGAGCTTTTCAAACTCCAAATTAGTTAAACTGTTGCATTGCAAAATGATTCACTAGTGCTGAGCGCTCCAGTTGTGACTTTGTTGCTTGTTCGCAAAACATTTGATTCAGTTCGGGACTTTGGTGCTTCTTCGTGAATCATGTGATTCAATTTGGGACTTTAGTGCTTGTTTGTGAATCATTTGATTCAATTCAGAACTTTGGTGCTTGTTCGCGAATCATGTGAATCAATTTGGGGCTTCTGTGCTTGTTTGTAGATCATTTGATTCAATTTGGGACTTTGGTGCTTGTTCGCAATTCATTTGATCCAATTTAGGACTTTAGTGCTTGTTCGCGAATCATTTGATTCAGTTCAGGACTACGGTGCTTGTTCGTGAACCATTTGATTCAATTTGGGACTTTGGTGCTTGTTTGTGAATCATTTGATTCAATTTGGGACTTTGGTGCTTGTTCGCAAATCATTTGATTCAGTTCAGGTCTACGGTGCTTGTTCGCAAATCACTTGATTAAGTTTGGGACTTTGGTGCTTGTTTGTGAATCATGTGATTCAATTTGGGACTTTAGTGCTTGTTCGTGAATCATGTGATTCAATTTGGGACTTCTGTGCTTGTTTGTGAATCATTTGATTCAATCGGGACTTCAGGGCTTGTTCAAAAATCACTTGATTAGGTTTGCGACATCTGTGCTTGTTCGTGAATCATTTTATTTAATTTGGGACTTCGTAGCTTGTTCGCAGATCATTTGATTCAGTTCAGGACTTCGGTGCTTGTTCGCAAATCATTTGATTCAGTTCAGGACTTCGGTGCTTGTTCGCAAATCATTTGATTCAATTCGGGACTTCTGTGCTTGTTCTTGAAATATTCGATTCAATTCGGGACTTCTGTGCTTGTTCGTAAATCATTTGATTCAATTTCTAGGACTTTGGTGCTTGTTTGCGAATCATTTGATTCAATTTCTAGGACTTTGGTGCTTGTTTGCGAATCATTTAATTCAATTTCTAGGACTTTGGTGCTTGTTTGCGAATCATTTGATTCAATTCGGGACTTCAATGCAATTTTCGCAAATCATTTGATTCAGTTCGGGACTTCAGTGCTTGTTCGTGAATCATTCAATTCAATTTGGGACTTTGGTACTTGTTCACAAATCATTTGATTCAGTTCGGGACTTCGGCGTGGGTTCGCGAGTCATTTTTCAGATCAGGATTTAAGAGTGATTTTGCAAATCTTTTCAGATTTTTTTTCTTAAATATTAGAAAACAATGCATTAAAGCAGTACAGTTATAAAAACTAAACAAAGAAAAAACTAAGTATACACAAATCCCTTCAGAAAATGAACTGTGGTTTCACTATAGTAAAAGTGTAGTATACTTTGTAATACTTTAGTACTAATACTTTATCTATTTATCATTCTTTCAAGTCTATGAAGTCCTGGAATTTAATTTTAAAGTATTTGTACGAACCTCGTTAAATGAAATCACCTGATGGTTAAATGTTTCAAGGTAATGAGCAGTTAGTTTTGTTGTGTAAGTGATTGTTTAAATGAGCATTGTGGCTAGTTTGACTAGTTTAAGTGTGGGTTTGGTAAAGTATCTTCTCTGACACTTGAACACAGATGCACTTTGACCTGTGCTCCACCTGTTAGATACAGATACACACAGCTGTCCTGTGTGTGTGTGTGTGTGTGTGTGTGTGTGTGTGTGTGTGTGTGTGTGTGTGTGTGTGTGTGTGTGTGTGATCGGAAGGAAGTGTCCTCTGTGTGAGGTGTGTTTTGTAAACACAGGTTCTCAGAGGCAGGTGTGTGTCCGTATGTTCTCTGTGATCTTGTTGTTGTTTTGAGCATCTGTGTGCTGTAATGTCTGTTGTTTAAATGAATACTGATGGTTTTAAACAATTAAATCAAAATTCTGTCCTGAATTGTCATGATACAACTTTTAGCATTCACCCATTTTGTGTTTTCTTGAATGTTTTGTACATATGAGGTATTTTACATTTCTAATATCCATTTTGAACTGATTGTTCAAGTTTGTCAAATGTTCATTAATGTGACACAAAAGAATTCTAAAGATTGAATTGTTATTAAAAAATATGCAATGATTTTTTTAAATAGTTTATAATCATTATTAAAATAATGTGAAATAATGTTTTGTAAATATTGAACAATAATTTTAAAAAAGTAATTTAACAATAAAAAAAAAACATAAAAAAGATTATTCAAATAATGTACTGTAATAATTTTCTAAATATTGAATAGTCATTATTTAAATAATTAATATTTTTAGAACTATTTTTACTTAAATAATATCCTGGAATAATTTTGTAAATATTGAACCATCATTATTCAAAAAAAAAAAGAAAAAAGTTTTAGAAAAGTAAGATTTTTAATATTTAAAAACAAAAAGTCTCTTCTGCTCACCAAGCTTGCATTTATTTGATCCAAAGTACAGCAAAAACAGTAACATATTTTTAAATATGTTTACTGTTTAAAATAACTGTTTTCTATTTGAATATGTTTTAAATTGTAGTTTATTCCTGTGATTTCAAAGCTGAATTTTTAGCATCATTACTCCAGTCACATGATCCTTCAGAAATCATTCTTATATTCTGATTTGCTGCTCAAAAAAAAAAAAATTATGATTATTATTGCTATGTTGACAACAGATGAGTAGATTTTTTTCAGGTTTCTTTGAATAGAAAGTTCTGAAAATCCGCATTTATCTGAAATAGAAATATTTTGTAACATTATAAATGTCTTTCATCACTTTTGATCAATTTAAAGCATCCTTGCTAAATAAAAATATTAATTTCTATCCCCCCCCAAAAAAAACATTTTTTTTTACTGATTCCAAGCTTTTGGGTGGTATAGTGTATATTTTAGATAAATGCTAATCAAAGAATCCTGAAAAAAAAATACTGAATTGTTTTAATAGTAATAATTCTGAAAATTAAAATAATTTTAAATGGTAAAAATATTTCACAATTTTTACTGTACTTTGGATCAAATAAATGCAGGCTTTGTGAGTAGAAGAGACTTCTTTAAACACATTAAAAATCTTACTGTTTAAAAACTTTTGACTGGTAGTGTATATGAGGTATTTTACTTTTCTAATATCCATTTTGGTTATAGAAAACATTATAAAGAATTATAAATATTGAACAATTGTTCATCAAAAATTGAAAAACAAATGCAGTGATTTTTGAAATATTGAATAATCATTATTCAAATAATGTGAAATATAAATTTTGTAAATATTAAACAGTCATTAACAACATTTTTTAAATATTAAATCATTATTTTAAAAAGTACTTTAACATTTTTTTTAAATATATTGAAAAAAAATTATTCATTATTCAAGAATTATCCTGCAATCATTTTCTAAATTGAACCATCATTATTTACTAAATGTGTTTAATTGTATGTAGATGAGAAAAAAATCTCATTTTAAATCTCACATAAAAACTCATCACTTATTTATTTATTTATTTTTTAAGAAATTATAGAAATTAATATTATTATATTATATTATATTATATTATATTATATTATATTATTATTATGAAATTTTATTTCGACTGGATGCTTTAAATTGATCAAAAGTGATGATCAAGACATTTAGATTTAGACATCAAGATTTCTAAATGCTGTTCTTCTGAACTTTCTTTTCACCAAAGAAACCTAAAAAATTCTACTTGGCTGTTTTCAACATAATAATAATAATAATGATAATGATGATAATAATAATAATAATAAAAATAAATGATTTTTGAGCAGCAAATCATAGTTGTATGATTTAATTGTTCAACATTCTGGAGTTTCTTGCTTTAGTTTGATAAATTGAATTGAGTTTAATTTTTAGTTCATGAATGCGTGTGGAATAAAAACTTCTCACTAGAGAAATCTGCAAGTTTCTTGAAACTGTTGATCTCTTTTGGAGTCTCAGCACACATGGATGTGTTTGAGTTTGTGCTTTGCTCAGGGTCACTACTCTTTGCTCCCACACATATGCTCTGTTTTACTCAAAACTCACATCTCATAGATAAACACACTGACCCTGAGAACATCACACACACACACACACACACACACTGCTGCAGCTCAGATCCTCAAAGAATGAGCACATTTCTAAGCTTCAGTTCCTTGATGATCAGATTTAAGCATCATGTGTTTGTGTATGAGCGTGATCTTCCTGAATCATATGTGTGTCGTGGTCAGAATAGTGTTTGTTTTGACGCTGCACTGACTCTTTTCGGGAGAGTTCCGTTAACTCAAGTGTTCTGGAACCCCTGAGCGCTTCGGGCCAGCAGCGTCTCCATGGCAACAGTGGCCCCTCCCACCACACACTTGCCCCGCCCATTAGTGGAGTCATCCATCTGTCAGTCAAGATACTGACTCACTGTTCATCAGAACATGAAAAGTGTCTCTCTGTGTGTCATGTGGATGTTTATTATTCAATTTACACATATATTGCTGAAGACTTTTATTATTCGAATAAATAGTTTTCAAAATGTTGAATGGGTTGTTGACGTGACATGGCATTTTGACTGTCCCACAAGATAAAAATGAATATAATTAATAACAAATATGTATGGGACAATATTTGGCCGAGATACAACTATTTGAAAATCAAAAAAAAAACTAAATATTGAAAAAATTGTTAAATATTTCTTGTTGTTATAAAAGCTGCAGTGTTATTTAGTGTTTTCTTTTTTTTGAGCCAAATATCAAAATTGTCCAATGGTATGACTGTCTCAAGCATGGCTCAATAAATAAAAATTTTTATAAATTAAAACTAAAAGCATGAAAATCGTTAAACAATTCTTTGTCCTAAATGGACCTTTTGTTATAAAAGCTGCCGTGTTATTCAGTGTTTGTTTTGTGTTTTTTGGAGCCAAATGTCAAAATTGTCCAATGGTGCGACTGTCTTAAGACGGCTCATCATTAAATAATTATTTGTCCTAAATGGAAATTTTGTTATAAAAGCTGCAGGGGTTTTTTTTTGTACTTTTTTTTTTTTTTTTTTAGCCAAATATCAAAATTGTCCAATGGTGCGACTGTCTCAAGCATGGCTCAATAAATTACAACTTTTATAAATTAAAACTAAAAGCATGAAAATCGTTAAACAATTCTTTGTCCTAAATGGACCATTTGTTATAAAAGCTGCAGTGTTATTTTTATTTTTGAGCCAAATGTCAAAATTGTCCAATGGTGCAACTGTCTCAAGCATGGTTCAATAAATTACAACTTTTATAAATGAAAACTAAAAGCATGAAAATTGTTAAAACAATTTTTTGTCCTAAATGGACCATTTGTTATAAAAGCTGCAGTGTTATTTTCATTTTTGAGCCAAATGTCAAAATTGTCCAATGGTGCGACTGTCTCAAGCATGGCTCAAAAAATTACAACTTTTATAAATTAAAAATAAAAGCATAAAAATGTTAATAAATACCTCTGGCTTAATTGTAAAAGTTTTAGAAAATGGCAATCATTTTTTTCATCCATTTCTGAAAGCATTGGAACTTGATACATTTTGTCTCTGAAAACTATGTCCTCTGGTGCGACACCATATCCTGATTTTAAATTGGCCAATTCCAAAAAAAAACTTTAATTAGTTTCATGTTACTGAAGCCCCTTGACGTGCACATTGTAAACCAGCTGAACCACTACAAAAGTTTACGTTTTGCTGTCCATTGGTGTGACACCCCTAAATTATATATTTTTTTTTTATAAAAACTGTAAACTGTTAAACTACATAATCATGAAAAATTATGCAAATGTGTCTTGCTAACCACGAATGACAGGTTAGCTTGGAATAGCAAGGTCAATAATTGACACAAAAGGCTGAAACGTCCTTTGGTGTGACAGAAAATGTCTACTGGTGTGACGCCTGTAAATATCTTTAAAGAAACAGTTGTGTATTGTGAAAGGGGATATATAAATTTCACTCATCTTAAAATGGTATAATTTTCAGCAGTTTTGAATGGATGACAGCAAAGTGTGTGTGTGTTTTTTTGTTTGTTTTTTTTTTAGCCAAATATCAAAATTGTCCAATGGTGCGACTGTCTGACACATGGTTCAATAAATTACAACTTTTATACATTTTAAAGAAAAGCATAAAAATGTTAATAAATACCTCCGGCTTAATTGTACAATTTTTTTTTTTATCTTTTTCTGAAAGTGTTGGAACTTGATACATTTTGTCTCTGAAAACTATGTCCACTGGTGTGACACCATATCCTGATTTTAAATCGGCCAATTCCAAAAAAAAACTTTAATTAGTTTCATGTTACTGAAGCCCCCTGTCAAGCCTATGGCATGTGCACATTGTAAACCAGCTGAACCAAAACAAAAGTGTTACGTTTTGCTGTCCATTGGTGTGACACCCCTAAATTAGATTTTTTTGAATAAAAAACTACATAATCGTGGAAAATTATGCAAAAGTGTCTTGCCAACAACTAATGACAGGTTAGCTCGGAATAACAATGTCAATAATTGACACAAAAGGCTGAAACGTCCTTTGGTGTGACCAGAAAATGTCCACCAGTGTGACACCTGTAAATATCTTCAAAGAAACAGTTGTGTTAAAAAAAGGGGATAAATTTCCCTCATCTTAAAATTGTATAATTTTCAGCAGTTTTGAACAGATGACAGCAAAGTGTGTGTTTTTTAGCCAAATGTCAAAATTGTCTTATGGTGCGACTGTCTCAAGCATGGTTCAATAAATTACAACTTGTTTAAATTACAAAGAAAAGCATAAAAATGTTAGTAAATGCCTCTGGCATAATAATGGCAGGTTAGCTTGGAATACCAAGATCATTATTTGACACAAAAAGCTAAAAATGTCCATTGGTGTGACAGAAAATGTCTACCAATGTTACACCCATACTGTCACACCAGAGGAAAATGTCCCTTTAAGAAACATTGTAAATAATTAAATAAGATATGTTTAACCCCTTTTTATTTTATTCTTAAATGCAGTAATAGTAAAAAGAGTAGCCATATAGTTAAAAAATCATTCACATCTTAATGAATATAGTTTGAATATCAGAAGAATACACTGATTGACTAAGAAACTGAATTTTGTTGATATAAGATTATTTAATTTTGTTAAAAAAAAAACGTTGATATTGTTTGTATCAAAATTAAACTTTCTTTTCCCTTTGACATGTTCACAATTAAACAGAAATAGTTTAACTACTATTTCTGTCCTTTAGTGTGACGCAATATCCTATGGTGTGATGCACATAAAAGAACCAAATATATATCTTAAAATATCTTAGAAACAGCTCATGCAAAAAATAATAATAATAATAATAATGAAACTTACAAAAAAAAAAAAAAAAGAAACAGCTGATGCAATAGGGGAGATATAAATATTATTAATCTTAAAATAATTTAAATTTTCAACAGTTTGTCTGGAAATTATAATTTCATATTAAATAAATAACACTATAGGAAAATAATATATTATTATGTTTTTGCAATGTCACACCAAAGGACAAATTCATAGTACAGTTCAGTAAAAATGTAAAAAAAAAAAAAAAAAAAAAAAATGAAAGAATTGAAGTTTTTTATGTTTTTCCCTTATATTTTCTCAAAGATCAGACTTCACACTACATTAATATATGCATTTCTTCTTCAAAATTATTAAGTAATCATTGTTCAAATAACATGTTGCTGTATTTTTTTCAAACCTCGAATACTCAGTATTCAAATAAAGTTATGCAATCATTTTCTAAATATTGAAAAACCAATGCAAATCCCCTAAAATGGTTGTAAAGTGAAGTGTGTTTTTGTCTGTCAGTGTGGTGAAGATCCTGCTGGAGGCGGGAGCCGACCCGAACCTGGGCGACGACTTCAGCAGCGTTTACGAAGCGGCACGAGAGAAGGGCGTTCACTCGTTAGAGGGTGAGACATGCATCTACAAGTGCTTCACCACCACCATCATCATCATCATCAGTGATGTCTATAAACCCATGCACACACATGTAAACACAGCAGGAGTGTGTGTTATTACACAGATCAATTTTAACACGCTCATTTGTGCCGTTTGCATATCGGCACTCGATTTATTTAGCGGCGTGGTGTTTGTAAGTGTTTTCCATTTCACACACACATAGACACACACACACACACACACACGCACACACACACACATAGACACACACACACACACACACACGCACACACACACACATAGACACACACACACACACACACACGCACACACACACACATAGACACACACATGCGCGTCATATCTGGCTGCTGTATGTATATTACTCACATTTGTTTTGTTGGCAGTTTTTTGGTCTTGAAGGAGCATCTTTCCCTGAAGCACCATGATGAATGAGTGTGTGTGTGTTTGTGTGGAATATGAGAATATTCCAGCAGGCTGTGTGTGTGTGTGTGTGTGTGATGGATCGCTGGGCTCTGGTCGTCTGACGGTTTATTGGGTTTTGTTGTGATTATCTGGCTCTTAGACATTAGTTACCCGTGACGACCCGCCTGACAGCAGCCCAGAGAGAAAATATGTTTCTGCACACGGACAGAAGAAAAACACTGTTGCTGCTTTATGATTTATTTGCGCGCGTCTGCGCTGAGAATAATTGCGCGCTTTATGCGAGCGCTTTTACATGCGTTCGTGCTTAATTCGAGCGGTTTGTCTTATTTTAAGAACGCCGCTGAACGTCGTCAGCCTCTTCTCCTTCATTTTTACCGTCAGTCTCTGTGTCTCTGTTTTGAGTGTTTCCTTCAAAGACTGCGTTTTTATTGCAGAATCAGTGCACAATAAATCAAATAAAAATAACATGCGAATAGCTCAAATGGAGTAAACGTGTGGCATTAAAGACCCCATGAAATTTGTTTTTCCTGTTTCCTGCTGAAAAGGAAGTTGTGGTGATATTTGGAGTGTTTTTGTTTGTTTTTGCAAAGAAGAGGAACACTACAAATGTTAAATGCGTTTAAGTGTTTAAAAATATCATGATAAATAAAAAAAGTTACATTTTTCATTTAAAAAAGCACAAAGATATAGACTTGATCTAAGAGACAAATTAAATAAAATGAGATTAAATCAAATGAAGTGTAAAATTGTGGACACAAGTGAAATTTAGGAGTATCATGAACTGCACAATTAGATTTAATCTAAAAGAAATATGAATTGCACAATCAACTGAATTTATTTAAAATGTAAATAAATTACTACATTAATTAAAAACATGAATTATGCAGTTAAATGTAATCATTGTAGTTTCCTCACATGTGATGAAATTTGATGAAATGTCTGAAATCAATTCTTATTGTTATTTTCCATGAGTATGATTGCGTATTTGAGATCAAAAATACAGACATGATCTAGAAGATCCTTGAAAAACCCTTGACAATAGCCATATTTCTGAAGAGGTACTTGAAAAGTGCTTGAAATATTAAAAGACAATGTATATATGAAATAAAAGTTAATTTTTTTCAATAACCACATAGCTTTTAATGCAAAGTTCAACAATTCAACAAAACGAATCAATTGAGTGAGTCATTTACACTGGAACCACACCGATTGATTCAAATTTGTGACTTGATCATTCTATTGAAGTGATTCACTAGCAAATGAATCAAATCAAATGAAAACAGCCTTTCATTTTTAGTTATTTTAAAAAAGTTATTGATGGGTAAAACAAAGCTTTTTAAATCAGAATCAGTTAAAATTGTTCAAATCGCATATCGTGAATCGTTTGATTTAATCCGTAACTTCGGAGTGGGTTCGTGAATCATTCAATTTGCGATCCATGCTCCGACTCCTGATCTGAAATGATCATTCAGGAATCATTATTCAGTTCCAGACTTTGGGGATCAAGAATCATTTGAAGTGCTCCAATCGGATCGCATAATATGAATAATTTGATTTATATCAGGACTTTGGAGTGGCTTTGTGAACTATTTCGTGAATTAAATGATTTATGATCCTTGCTCCGAGTCCTGAGTTAAAATTATGGCTTGCGATCATCAGATCGGGACTTCAGAACATGGATCGTAAATCTTTTGCTTCAGATTGGAACTTCGGAGCACGGATTACAAATCATTTAATTCAGATCGGGACATTGATGTGGGTTCGCAAATTATTTGATTCAGTTTAGGACTTTGATGCATGTTCACGAATCATTTGATTCAGTTCGGGACTTTGGTGCATGTTCATGAATCATTTGATTCAGTTCGGGACTTTGGTGCATGTTCACGAATCATTTGATTCAGTTCAGGACTTTGGTGCGTGTTCGCGAATCATTTTATTCGGATCGGGACTTCGGTGCAGGTTTGCAAATCATTTGATTCAGTTTTGGACTTCGGAGCCTGTTTCACAAATTCTTTGTTATAATTTGTTTTAACAGTTATAAAAACAAAACAAAGTATATATAATATCTATTTTAATTGGTATGACGCCTGTTGCAGCCAAAACACAGGTCCATTTTGAATGTTATGTGCTTTATTTTTCTTTCTCTCTTTGTTCTTAAAGTTGACATCATTGCATACTTTGCACGTGCTTCACTTTATTTTTGCCAATTTGTCCTATTAGTATATTTTTATTTACCTTTAGAATTTGAAAGAAGTGAGATCTCTGATTGAAGTCCTTGAAAATCAAAACAGTAGTGCTTGAAATGTCCCTGAAAGTTCTGGAATTCATTGTACAGTATTTGTATGAACCCTTCTTTTTTTGTCTTGTTGTTCACTTTGATTGTGTTGAATTGTGTGTGTCAGTGCTGGTGAGCCGCGAGGACGAGTTCAGCAATCGTCTGAGCAGCCGCGCTTCTTTCCGGGGCTGTTCCGCTCTGCATTACGCCGCTCTGGCTGACGACCTGAGGACCGTCCGGATGCTGCTGGATGCAGGTGAGGTCATGTGACCCTCAGAACACACACACACACACACACACACACTCACACGCACACGCACACGTTTCACAGAGACGCTCATGATGGAGGGCTGATCTCAGAGTAGGGCTGAAACGATTAGTCCACATTATCAACAACGTTGACAATAAAAGGTTGTCGACAAATATTTTTGTTGTCGTTTAATCTCATATAATGTAATGTAAGAGCCTGCAGTAATGCGGTTTGAAAAGTGTGGCGCTGTAGCGCAAGACTGTAATTCAGCCCTCCTTGATGCAATTCAAGAGAAAAAGACACACTTGCATTGCGCACTTTTCTCTCAGTAATGAAATAAACAACAAAAACTGACAGCAGTGTGAAAGCAGCCGTTGAAAATGCATTTGATTACAACCATGTGAATGTTTGCAGGAGCTCTGCAGTTCAGTAACATTAACTTACTCCAGTAATTTCTGCTCACATCATGTTTATTTATGTAGTCCATTATGCAATAGATGGCCTTAAATCAAACAGCTTTATGGTATTTAACATGAAAAACCTGTCACTTTTTTTGTTCCTGAATGAAGCTTTTTGAGTTAATCGGTTGCATGAATAATTCAACGACTCACTCTTTTAACACATAAAAAGAGAATTAAAGTAAGATTTTATTAAATAAAATGATGTGAAGTGTACAACTGAAAATTAACAATTGGCTAAACTTATTATACATTTAAATAATTATAGTAACTAGTACCATGAATCCAGTGACTCACATTTTACTAATTAATAAAATTAATTAAAATGTATTTTAAATAATTTTAAATATTTATTTAATATTATTTATAGTATATTATTTAATATTATATATTTTTTTTTTTTTATTTTTTTTTTTTTATTTACTATAAGTAAGTTATATTAATTAGTAACATGAATTCAATGACTTGCATGTTACTAATTAATATACTTTATTTAAATTGATCTATAACAGGTTTTAGTTTTAAGTGTCATTTAATTATTTACTTATTTTTTTTATTAATGTTTAGTATTCAAAATATTATTTACACTGCAATTACCCTGGACCACAAAACCATGAGGGTCACATTTTTGAAATTGAGATTTATATATAATCTACATCATCAAACTGAATAAATAAGATTTCCACTGATGTGTAAAATCTGCAATCTGAGGGTGCAAAAAAATCAAAATACTGAGAAAATCGTTCAAATGAAGTTCTTAGTTTCTGATTATTAATATGCATTGCTAAGTTTTGATGTATTTACGGTAGGAAATGTACTGAATATATTCATGGAACATGAACTTTACTTAACATCCTAATGATTTTTATCATTAAAGAGCATTTTTGACTTACACAATGTACTGTTGGCTATTGCTACAAATAAACCTATGCTACTTAAGACTGCCTTTGTGCTCCAGGGTCACATATGTTAGTCTAAACGCCGTTTCAGATGCTGGAAATAATGAATTTTCTTGACACGGTTTTCATTTGACTGGTATTATTCTGAACGTATTGATTTAAATGTAAGAATTCGACATTAAAGATGATGCATACATCTAATAAGGGTGGAAAAAAAATGCCCAGATGAAGGTAAACAGCAAGCTGTGTTCCTCGTATCTATTGATCGAAGCGATCGGATGCAGTGTTTTCACCTGCAGGAGCAGAAAACAGGTGAAAACGGTCTGTGTTTGACTCTCTCTGTGTGTAATATAGAGCATCAGCGCTCTCTCTTCCTGTTAGCCTGAGGCTGGCCAGCTTAACCTTTGACCTCCAGAGTAAAGACACTGTGGCTTATGTGACCCACACATGAGAGGTGACAGGAAGGTGTGTGTGTGTGTGTAATGTGATTTACACGAGTGTGTTATTATATCCGCAGGGCGCACACACACGCTGCGTCTCCGTCTGATGTCTGATGTGCGGTCGCACGCTCACTTTAAGCGTCAACACTTCCTATAAATCACTGGATGTTTTTAGGAGCAGATGCATTTTCAGATTGAAGTGACAGAAATGACCCGAAACAAAGAACAAAATCGCTCGTTTTGATGCCGAGAAATTCGATTACGGCGCTGGAGCGCATTACCCAGAAGTCTTAGTGGAGCGAGGCCACGCCCCCTCAGACAGAGCAGCGCCGCGCGTCCCGCCGAGGTGTATCTATCACGCCGATGACATCATCAGTGTGAGACAGACTAATGCAATGAGCGCATTACAGGAGTCCATCCGTCTGTCTGTGTGCTGAACCTACATAGACAGCCTTTAGCATCAAATCACAATTAACTCTCTTAATTCATGTCCCTGCACTCGCTGTGAACCGTCCATGCCTTATTCTGCAGAAAAATAATGTTTGCCTTCGTAATCTTTCATGTAGTGACTTATTCCACCTCTGAAACGGCTAAATTGGACTGTTTTAGCAAATGTGTTTTTATGCTCGAGTAATATTTTGTAATATGCTGAAGATAAACTGTTGGAGTTTCTCGTGTGCTTCTCGTAAGCTGTATTATTTTGCCATTGATTTCTATTGAGTCGGTCGCAATGACGGTTCGTGGTGCCTAAGATGCTGACTATGAAGATAGTAGACTGCCAATCAGCTCAATAGGTTTGAAAACAAAGCAGATAACCTTTATTGTTCTAAAATTATTTACATTTTTTAATGTATTAATTATTATAATAAATATAAGTCATAATACACTATAATAATTATATGTAATAATTATAACTTGATACTTATAATAATAAATATATAATGAATAATTATATACATATATATGTGTGTAGTGTTTATATATATATATATATATATATATTCTAAAAATAAATTATTATATGAATCAAACTGCATAATTAGAATAAACAATGTATCATAAATGTATAAATATTTATGTCTTGTTATTAAAATAAATTATTATATGAGTATAGGACATTTTAAAAATGTTAATAATAATTGTAATACATTATATATAAGTTTGGGATCAGTAAGACTTGTAATGTTTTTTTTTTTGAAGAAGAAGTCTCTTATGCTCATCAAGGCTGCATTTATTGGATCAAAAATAAAAAATAAAAAAAATCTGTAATACTGCAAAATGTTATTACAATATAAAATAATGGTTTCTATTTTAATATGCTTTAACATATAATTTATTCCTGTGATGCAATGCTGAATTTTCATCAGCTGTTACTCCAGTCTTCAGTGTCACATGGTCCTTCAGAAATCATTCTAATATTACTTTTATTATCAAAAATATTAAAAAGAACCGCATTTATTCAAAATATAAATCTATTCTAACAATATACGTCTTTGGTATCACCTTTTTTTATCAATTTAACACATCCTTGGTTTTTAAAGTATTCATTTCTTTAAAAAAACACAGACTTTTGAAAAATAGTGTATATTGTTAGAAAAGATTTTAAACAAATGCTGTTCTTTTTTTATTTTTATTGATCAAAGAATCCTGAAAAAAATGACCACAGGTTCCAAATAAATATTAAGCAGCACAACTTTGATAATAAAAGTAATAAATCAATATATTAGAATGATTTCTCAAGGATCGTGTGACGCTGAAGACTGGAGTAATGATGCTGAAAATACAACTTTGATCACAGAAATAAATTAGATTTGAATGTATATTAAAATAAGAAAATGCTATTTTATATTGCAATAATATTTCACAATATTATTATTTTTTTCTGTATTTTTGATCAAATAAATGCAGCCTTGATGAGCAGAATAAACGTCTTTAAAAAAACATTAGAAATCTTACTGATCCCAAACTTTTAAACAGCAAGTGTGTATTATTTATATTTATATTTATATTTATTACAACTATTATTAAATTGTTTAAAATGTCTTGCATTCTTATAATAATTTATTTTAATAACAAGATATTTTACATAATTTTGTAAGTTTAAGAACTTTGCTTTGCAGCCTTGATTCTGCATTTATTTGCTGAAAAATGCATATATATTACACTCTAATTTACTCCTGTGATGCACATACTGATTTATTACTTTTATTATCAATGTTGGAAAACACTTGTGCTGGAATTTTATTTATTTATTAATTGCAAGATGGAAACTCGTAGTTCTGGCTCTTTTTCTTTGAATTTGGAAGTTTTCCCTTTCTTTTTCTTAGAAATTTAAGAAAAAGAAAAAAAAAAGTTAATTATGAGACGTAAACTCAGAATTCAGGCTTTTCACAGAATTGCGAGATTGTATCTCGCAATTGAAGAGTTGTTGCGAGATGTTTACCTTTTAGAATTAAAAAAAAAAAGTTATTGATTGCAAATAAGTAAACTTTTTTTCTCAGAATTACAAGTTTATTTCTCGAGTTTTCATCTCACACTTGAAATGCAAGTTATTAATTTCAAAATGTAATTTAAAATTCAGAGGAAAAGGTAAACTTGTAATCAGACTTTTTTTTTAAAGAATTGCAATTTTCTGTCTTGCAATTGAGTTATTGTGAGATGTAAACAATTTTGTCAAAAAAAGAAAAGTCAGAATTGCAAGTTTACATCTCACAATTCTCAGAAATGTGAATTATTATTTGTAAGACGTAAACTCAGAATTCAGAGGAAAAACTAAACTTGCAATTCAGACATTTATATTAAACTCTATTCCTGTGATGCGCAGCTGAATTTTCAGCATCATACTCCAGTCTTCAGTCTCACATGATCCTTTAGAAATCATTCTAATATACTGATTTATTACTTTTATTATCAATGTTGGAAACCACTTGTGCTGGAATTTTATTTATTTATTAATTGCAAGATGGAAACTCGTAGTTCTGACTCTTTTTCTTGGAATTTGGAAGTTAATTATAAGGTTTTTCACAGAATTGCGAGATTGTATCTCGCAATTTACGAGTTATTGCGAGATGTTTACCTTTAGAATAAAAAAAAAAGTCAGAAATGCAAGTTATTGATTGCAAATAAGTAAACTTTTTTTCTCCGAATTACAAGTTTACATCTCACACTTGAAATGCAAGTTATTAATTGCAAAATGTAATTTAAAATTCGGAGGAAAAGGTAAACTTGTAATCAGACTTTTTTTTTTAAAGAATTACGATTCTGTCTTGCAAGTGAGTTATTGTGAGATGTAAACAATTTTGTCAAAAAAAGAAAAGTCAGAATTGCAAGTTTACATCAATTCTCAGAAATGTGAATTATCATTTGCAAGATTTAAACTCAGAATTCAGGGGAAAAAAACAAACTTGCAATTCAGACATATATATTAAACTCTAATTTATTCCTGTGATGCGCAGCTGAATGTTCAGCATCATACTCCAGTCTTCAGTGTCACATGATCCTTCAGAAATCATTCTAATATACTGATTTATTACTTTTATTATCCATGTTGGAAACCACTTGTGCTGGAATTTTATTTATTTTTCAGGATTCACAGATGAATAGAAAGTTCGAAAGAACAGCATTTACTTTTGCAGCATTATAAATGTCTTTACTGTCGCTTTTGATCAGTTTAATGCATGCAGTAGGAGTTTCTTAATAAGAATCATCAGTGCTTGTGTTATGCAGCATGCGCACAGATGGCCATTTCTCTTCATAAGTATTTTTTCGAACTTCCGAGGGCATTTTTCATCAGCTTTGCGCTGCAAGTCTGCCGAAGTTTCCAAACGCACACCTGCGGGGCAGGTGAGCCGCTTTATTTCCCCGATGAGCGAGCGGTCAGCGCCAGTCTCGATCTATCACTGCTGTCCTGGAGGTGCGAGGGCTCTGAGCTCTGACCGCCGCCCCAGCAGAGCTCACCCTGCCTGGGGACGGAGCGAGCGGGACGCCCCTGACTCCCGGCGGCCGTGGGACGTGACTAATCACCCGCGCTCTGAACTCTGACCCCGGGGGTCAAAGCGGGCCGCGGTTCAGCGCTCCGCCGGCAGCTGCAGCGAGCGTTTGCGTGCGCGTCGCCCCGAAGCCGCGAGCCCGGCGGGAGCGGTGTGTGATATTAGACGACTAAATGATGCTATTTATTATGTCGCTACGAGAGACTCGCAGCGGAGGATCTTGTATTTCTTTATTAGTTTTCCCGTTTCTGTTTGTCCGCTATCGATTGAGATTTGTTAGACGGACACGTTTAAGGTTTTATCAATAATCCGAGCGATTACCCAGAATGCCCGGGGACTCCACCAAGACGCCCGTGTTACGGATATTGATCGCGTGTTTGCGGATAAACTGTGCTTTACGAGCGGGGAAGGAAGTGTTTGTTCCGTGTCTAATTTAATGTGCCGTGATGCTTTTATTTCTGTCTGTTTCTTTGTGTTAGAGTCCAGCGCTGAGATCGTGACCGTCGTGTGACGGAGGGCGAGGTTTTGTAAATCTGTATGCATACAGTATGTTCACACGCTGAGACGAGATGCACTTGTTGTTAAACAAAAGCAGGACAGAGTTTAGTTGTAAAACTTTCAGTCATTTAAAAATGTTGCATGATATCTTAAAATAGACTTGAGGTATCTTAAAAAAATTATGTTTTGAATTGCTACTTTTACTTGATCATTACAGATTATAGGAACAAATTGCATGATTTATTTTATTAGGATAAGCATAAAGAGTCTCAAACAATCTTTTTGGAAGGATTTAAATTTTTAATTTGTCTCCCTAATCATTTTAAATAATGCTTAAAACACATGCTTATTAAATATATTGTTTATTTTATATATTTATATTTATATTTATATATATATTTTTATATTTTGTTTGTTAAATATATTGTTTAGTTTATTATTTTTATATATATATATATATATATATATATATATATATATATATATATATATATATTAAATTATATTGTGATGTATCATTATGTAATTTAAAATTATTCATACCGTCAAAATAGAGTTGAGATATCTTTAAAAAAAATTATATTTTGAATTGCTACTTTTACTTGATGATCATTAGAGATTATAGGAACAAATTGCATGATTTATTTTATTAGGATAAGCATAAAGAGTCTCAAATAATCTTTTTGGAAAGATTTAAATTTTTAATTTGTCTCCCTAGTAATTTTAAATAATGCTTAAAGTTAATTTGATTTGTGTCCAAAATGCTAATCTTTCATCTGAGAAGAATTAACTGGATTTTCAAAATAGACATGAACACATGCTTATTAAATATATTGTTTATTTTATATATTTATATTTATATTTATATTTATTTTATATATTTTGTTTGTTAAATATATTGTTTATTTTATTATATATATATATATATATATATTAAATTATATTGTGATGTAGCATTATGTAATTTAAAATTATTCATACCGTCAAAATAGAGTTGAGATATCTTTAAAAAAATTTATATTTTGAATTGCTACTTTTACTTGATGATCATTAGAGATTATAGGAACAAATTGCATGATTTGTTTTATTAGGATAAGCATAAAGAGTCTCAAACAATCTTTTTGGAAGGATTTAAATTTTTAATTTGTCTCCCTAATCATTTTAAATAATGCTTAAATAAAGTTCATTTGATTTGTGTGCATGCTGCAATTTAAAAAAAAACTTTCATCTGAGAAGAATTTCATGAACTGGATTTTCAAAGTAGACATGAACTTATTAAATGCTTATTAAATATATTGTTTATTTTATATATTTATATTTATATATTTTGTTTGTTAAATATTTTGTTTATTTTACTTGCAATTCTGACTCTTTTTCTTGGAATTTGAAAGTTTTTTTTCTCAGAAATTAAGTTATTAATTATGAGAAGAAACTCAAGAGTTCAGACTTTTCACAGAATTGCGAGTTTGTATCTCACAATTAAAGAGTTATTGCGAGATGTTTAACCTTAGAATAAAAAAAATGAAGTCAGAATTGCCAGTTTTCATCTCCCACTTCTCAGATATGCAAGTTATTAATTGCAAGATGTAAACTCAGAATTCAGAGTTTACATCTCTGTTTCTGCTTCACAATTCTGCTTCTTTTTATTGGAATTGCGAGGTTATATCTCGCATCGCAATTCTGACTCTTTTCTCAGAAATGTGTGTTAATTGCGAGAAACACTCAGAATTCAGACTTTTCACAGAATTGTGAATCACAGTTCTCACGAGTTATTAATTTGCGAGAGAAACAAAGAATTAAGTAGTTTTTTACATAGTTGCAAGTTCATATCTCGATCACAATTGAAGAGTTATTGCGAGATGTTTATCCTGTTTAAAAAAAAGTGTACACAATGCAAGTTATTAATTGTGAGATGTAAACTCTGAATCCAGCAATTTAGACTTTTTCAATAGAATTGTGAGATTACATCTCGCAATTGAGAGTTGTGAGATGTCAACAGAATTCTGGGCAAAAAGTCTGATTTTTTTTTTAGAGTGTACATCTCGCAATTCTCAGAAATGTAGAAGATCTAAGGAGATGTCCGACTTTTTTCTTTGAGGTTATATCTCAATTTGCAATTTTGACACTTTTTTCCTCAAAATTGAGCAAAATTTTTAAACTTTGTTTAAACTTAGAATTCTGAAGAATCTCGTAATTCTCAGAAATGCAAAATTATTACTTGCAAGATGTGAAATCAGAATCTGAGGAAAAAATTTACTTGCAATTCAGACTTTTTCCACAAACTTGTGAGTTTATATCTTGCAAATTCTGCAAGTAAGTAATGCAAGTTATTAATTGCAAGATGCACACTCATAGTTCTCCTTTTTTTGAATTTGCAATGATATACATTGCATCACAATTCTCACTTTTTTTTCAGAAATGTGTTATTAATTCAGGTTTTTTTACATAGTTGCAAATTCATATCTCGCAGTTGGAGAGTTATTGCAAGATGTTTATCCTGTTTAAAAAAAAGTTTACACAATGCAAGTTATTAATTGGGAGGTGTAAACTCAGAATCCAGCAATTCAGACTTTTTTTTAATTGTGACATCAACAGAATTCTGGGCAATAAGTTATCTCACAATTCTCCGAAATGTAAGAGATCTAAAGACATGTCCAACTTTTTTTGAGGTTATATCTCAATTTGCAATTTTGACCTTTTTGCAAGAAAAATTGCAAGATTTTCTTGCATCCCAGTTCAGATTTTTTTTCTTGGAATTGCGAGTAAACTGCGAGATGTAAACTCACAATTCTGATTCTTTTTCTTGTGAGTTTACATCTCACAATTCTCAGATGTTAACTCGCAATTCTGAATTGCATGTTTATTTCTGGAATTGCGAGATTTTTCATTGCAAGGTGTAAATTTAGAATTCAGAGGAAAAACTAAACTCACAATTCAAACTTTTACACACAATTTACACAGTTTATATCTTGCAGTTCTCAGAAAGGCGATATATTAATTAGGAGTTGTAAATTCGTAAATTTGACTTCTTTCGTAATTACGAGTTTCTTTTTCTGACTCGCAATTATATGCCGCAGTTGCCAGTTTCTAATTATAAGATGTGAACTTTGAATTCCTTGGAAAAAAAAGTGAGAACTGTGGGATGTAACTTTTTCTCAGAATTTGTTGTGAGACGTAAACTCGCAGTTGTCTGAATACAAGATAAAAAGTAACTTTTCCACTACCTTTTTAATTTTTAATTTCTATCCACTGCAAGATTTTTTGTCTTGTTTACATCTGAAATATCTAAAAATTTTCAAATCAAGAATTATTTTCTAGACAAGTACACGTTAATGTCTTGTTTTCAGAAAAAAAGAAGTTCAAATTAAGTGAGTTTTTGCTTGAAACAAACAAAATAATCTACCAATTGGGGTAAGCAAAATAATCTAGTCTTCTGCTTGAAATAAGATTATTTTTCTTACCCCATTGGCAGATTATTT
>CM065134.1:35870482-35885482 GCA_033026305.1 Cirrhinus molitorella
TGAAAAAAAAAAAAAAAGCTAAAACCAGCCCAAGCTGGTCATAGCTGGTCAGCAGGCTGGTTTTAGAGAGGTTTTGGCCACTTCCTTAGCTGCTCAGGCTGGGAGACCAGCTAAAACCAGCTACTTCCAGCTTAAACTAGCTGAGACCAACCAACCTGCCTAGGCTGGTTTTAGCTGGGGGGTTTTCAGCAGGGAGATTAACCAAATCAATTGAGTCATTTATGCTGGAACTGTTTGATTCGACCAATTGATTCAAACTCATTTCAAGTGATTCGCTAGCAAAAACCAGAAAATCAAAATGATTCACTACTTTTGAACGCTCCAATCGTATCGTGTTCGGGACTTCGGTGCTTGTTCATGAATCATCTGATTCAATTTGGGACTTCAGTGCTTGTTAGCAAATCATTTGATTCAGTTTGGGTCTTCGGTGCTTGTTCATGAATCATCTAATTCAATTCGGGACTTCGGTGCTTGTTCATGAATCATCTGATTCAATTCGGGACTTCCGTGCTTGTTAGCGAATCATTTGATTCAGTTTGGGACTTTGGTGCTTGTTCATGAATCATCTGATTCAATTCGGGACTTCGGTGCTTGTTCATGAATCATCTGATTCAATTTGGGACTTCAGTGCTTGTTATCAAATCATTTGATTCAGTTTGGGTCTTCGGTGCTTGTTCATGAATCATCTGATTCAATTCGGGACTTCGGTGCTTGTTCATGAATCATCTGATTCAATTCGGGACTTCCGTGCTTGTTAGTGAATCATTTGATTCGGTTTGGGACTTTGCTTGTTCATGAATCATTTGATTCAATTCGGGACTTCCATGCTTGTTAGCAAACCATTTGATTCAGTTCGGGACTTTGGTGCTTGTTCATGAATCATCTGATTCAATTTGGGACTTCGGTGCTTGTTAGCGAATCATTTGATTCAGTTTGGGATTTCGGTGCTTGTTCATGAATCATCTGATTCAGTTCGGGACTTCCATGCTTGTTAGCGAATCATTTGATTCAGCGTGGGTTCCCAAATCACTGTTTTTTAGATCAGGATTTTGGAGAGATTTCGCAAGTCTCTTCTGCTTTTTTTTTTGTCCTAAATAGTAGAAAACAACCCATTACAGTAGTACAGTTATAAAAACAAAACAAAGGAAAAAAACAAAAACACAAATACAAATCCCCCAAGAAAATTAACTGTGGTTTTACTATAGTAAAAGTGTAGTATACTTTGTAATACTTTAGAATTAATACTTTGTTCATCTATCCATTTTTATCTATTTATCTTTTTTTGAATTGGAATGAAATGCATTGTTTGATACGTAAAGATCTCTAATTGAAGACCTAAAATTAAAATTTAAAAAGTAGTGCTTAAAAAGTCCTGGAATTTCATTTTAAAATATCTGTATGAACCCTGATCAGTTTCAGGTTGTATGTTACTGAAACATTTCAAACACTCACATTCATTCACCTTTATTTTCCTTCTTGTATTGTTTTGTGTGTGTGTGTGTGTGTGTGTGTGTGTAGTTTGCGGAGGCGCAGCGTAAGCGTGAGGCGGAGGAGAGGAGGAAGTTTCCTCTGGAGCGCAGACTGAAGGAGCACATCATTGGACAGGAAGGAGCCATCAATACAGTGGCATCAGGTACACACACACACACACACACACACACACAAGCCCAGTGCATGATGGTCCGCACAGCTCCAGACATGAGCGTCGGATCAACTCTGCTTCATTTTCATTCCACTAAATGCTCTGTTTAGACCGGACAGTTCAGAAAGTTACTTCTGTGTGTCTTCCTTTGATTTTCTCTGTTTGTGGGTGCAGATAATTGATTAATGCAAATGTGCGTGTGTGTGTGTGTGTGTGTGTGTGTGTGCGCGTAACGCAGCTGCTCCAGAGTTTCGTCTGCCTTGTAACTCAATTACTGGTCCTTCCTGCCGGCGTCTCCGTCTCTCCATCACTTCCTGTGTCGTTCTGTTTCCAGCAGATCGTTTGACTCTCTCCAGTCCTCATGTTTGTCATCTCTGCTTATAATTCATTTCTATTCTTTGATTTTTCCCGTGTGTGTGTGTGTGTGTGTGTGTGTGTGTCTCCTCTACGAGTCCCAGGACAGACAGAGAGACAGATATGAGTTAAAACACAATAACATACGCCTCTAATAAATACTGAACACACACACACTCTGAGGGGTGTTTGTTTATTGATCAGTGAGCTTTTACAAAAGTGTGTGTGCACACTTATATGGGGCAGATACATTTTTGCAGTTTTGCAAAGTTACATGTTTGCAAAGTTTAATTTTTGTTACATTTTCAAAGTTTTGCAAAGTTATTTTTTTTTTTTTTACATTTTTACAGTTTTGCAAAGTACATTTTTTTTAAATCATTTTTGCAGTTTTGTAAAGTTAAATTTTTTATACATTTTTGCAGTTACATTTTTGTTACATTTTTGCAAAGTTACATTTTTAAATCGTTTTTCCAGTTATGTAAAGTTACATTTTTGATACATTTTCACAGTTTTGCTAAGTTACATTTTTGAAAAAAAGTTACATTTTTGTTACATTTTTGCACTTTACATTTTGCAGGTTTGCAAAGTTACATTTTTAAAAATTTTTTTGCAGTTTTGTAAAGTTACATTTGTTACTTTTTGCAAAGTTACATTTCTGTTACATTTTTGCAGTTTTGTAAAGTTAAATTTTTTATACATTTTTGCAGTTACATTTATGTTACGTTTTTGCACTTTACATTTTGCAGTTTTGCAAAATGACAGTTTTAAATGATTTTTACAGTTTTGTAAAGCTACGTTTTTGTTACATTTTTGCAGTGTTACATTTTTGCAGTTTTGTAAAGTTACATTTGTTATATTTTTGTTACTTTTTTGCAGTTTTGTAAAGTTACATTTTTGATACATTTTGGCAAAGTTAAATTTTTGCAGTTTTGTAAAGTTACATTTTTATACATTTTTGCAAAGTTACATTTGTTTATACATTTGTGCCGTTTCGTGAAGTTACATTTTTGTTACGTTTTTGCAAAGTTAAATTTTTAAATCATTTTTGCAGTTATGTAAAGTTAAATTTTTGATACATTTTCACAGTTTTGCTAAGTTAAATTTTTTTTACATTTTGGCAGTTTACATTTTTGCAGTTTTGCAGTGTTACATTTTTAAATCATTTTTGCAGTTTTGTAAAGTTACATTTTTGCAAAGTTACATTTTTAAATCATTTTTGCAGTTTTGTAAAGTTACATTTTTGCAAAGTTACATTTGTTACATTTTTGCAGTTTTGTAAAGTTACATTTTTGATACATTTTTGCACTTTACATTTTGCAGTTTTGCAAAATTACAGTTTTAAATTATTTTTGCAGTTTTGTAAAGCTACATTTTTGTTACATTTTTGCAGTGTTGCATTTTTGCAGTTTTGCAAAGTTACATTTTTTTACATTTTTGCAGTTTTGTAAAGTTACATTTGTTACATTTTTGTTACTTTTTTGCAGTTTTGTAAAGTTACATTTTTGATACATTTTTGATACATTTTTGCAAAGTTATGTTTTTGTTACATTTTTGCAGTTTTGTAAAGTTACATTTGTGTTACTTTTTTGCAGTTTTGTAAAGTTACATTTGTGTTACATTTTTGCAGTTTTGTAAAGTTACATTTTTAAATAATTTTTGCAGTTTTGTAAAGTTACATTTTTGCAAAGTTACATTTGTTACATTTTTGCAGTTTTGTAAAGTTACATTTTTGATACATTTTTGCACTTTACATTTTTGCAGTTTTGTAAAGTTACATTTGTGTTACTTTTTTGCAGTTTTGTAAAGTTACATTTGTGTTACATTTTTGCAGTTTTGTAAAGTTACATTTTTAAATAATTTTTGCAGTTTTGTAAAGTTACATTTTTGCAAAGTTACATTTGTTACATTTTTGCAGTTTTGTAAAGTTACATTTTTAAATCATTTTTGCAGTTTTGTAAAGTTACATTTTTGCAAAGTTACATTTGTTACATTTTTGCAGTTTTGTAAAGTTACATTTTTGATACATTTTTGCACTTTACATTTTGCAGTTTTGCAAAATTACAGTTTTAAATTATTTTTGCAGTTTTGTAAAGCTACATTTTTGTTACATTTTTGCAGTGTTGCATTTTTGCAGTTTTGCAAAGTTACATTTTTTTACATTTTTGCAGTTTTGTAAAGTTACATTTGTTACATTTTTGTTACTTTTTTGCAGTTTTGTAAAGTTACATTTTTGATACATTTTTGATACATTTTTGCAAAGTTATGTTTTTGTTACATTTTTGCAGTTTTGTAAAGTTACATTTGTGTTACTTTTTTGCAGTTTTGTAAAGTTACATTTGTGTTACATTTTTGCAGTTTTGTAAAGTTACATTTTTAAATAATTTTTGCAGTTTTGTAAAGTTACATTTTTAAATCATTTTTGCAGTTTTGTAAAGTTACATTTTTAAATCATTTTTGCAGTTTTGTAAAGTTACATTTGTGTTACATTTTTGCAGTTTTGTAAAGTTACATTTGTGTTACATTTTTGCAGTTTTGTAAAGTTACATTTTTGATACATATTTGCAGGTTTGCAAAGTTACATTTCTAAATAATTTTTGCAGTTTTGTAAAGTTACATTTTTAAATCATTTTTGCAGTTTTGTAAAGTTACATTTTTGATACATTTTTGCAGTTACATTTATGTTAAATTTTTGCACTTTACATTTTGCAGTTTTGCAAAATTACGTTTTTAAATAATTTTTGCAGTTTTGTAAAGCTAAAGTTTTATACATTTTGCAGCTTTGCAAAGTTACATTTTTGTTATATTTTGGCAGTTTTGTAAAGTTGCATTTACATTTTTACAGTTTATGCCTTTATTTAAACTGGAGTTGTATATTTCCAGCTGGAGTGTTACATTCTGCTTGTAATGTTAGGATGCTCTAGGTGGTTTCTAGGGTGTTGCTATGCAGTTGCTACTGTATATTATATCAGAGTTTTGTAGCAGGTTGCTGTGCAGTTGCTAAGGTGTCTTTCTTCTGATATTCTGGTCTGTAGAGATGACTGTGAGTCCGTGTGAGTTTTTCACCTGTTTTGTCCTCCAGCAGGGTTTTGATCAGCTGCTCTTCTGACAGGGTTTCGTTGAGTGATTTCGCTCATCGTTCACAGATCTTTGTTCTGTGTGTCCATCAGTAGCGAAACGCCCGTCCTCGATAGATAGAGAGAGACAGCAGAGGAAATAGTGACGCTTCACTGAGCCCAATCTCTGCCTCTGATTTGATAAATGGACAGTTATTGCTGTGGCAAATTGTCCCGAAAGCAATTGGATCCCATCAGCACTGTGATAAAACCAGCGTTATTGATCTGCGAGAGCTGATCTAGTGAATACATCAGCCCGAGTCACAGAGACACACGCGTGTGTATGCTTCTGCTGTGTCACACACACTTACACAAATCAAACCTCTCAATGTGTTTTAATGAGCTCATGCAGTCAAGCTGCTCTTGTGCATTTGATAAACTTGAACTGGTGTTATTTTAGCACTGATGTACTGTAGTTTTTTTATATTTAACATTTTTATATTTTCAGTTTGCTTTATTTAGTAAATGTGTTTTTGTGTCTTAAATGAAGACACTGCAGGCAAAATACTTTTTTCATGCATCTTTCAAGTGAGATTTTGGGCTTTTTCATAAGGTATTTTTTCACACTAGTGGAAAGAAAACATCCTAAAGACACTGTTAAGTGTTCCTTTAATAGCACTTTATCTATTTGTGTCAATAGATTTCAATTACAATACATATTTTTAAAGGTTGTTTTGTCAAAAATTGTGTTTTCTCCTATACTGAGCCATAAATCTCCACTTCAGTAGCACTTACAAACACTAAACTTTATTTTTATTCCTGTCTATATCCTGAAGGTTTTTACAGATGCATTTGTTCAAATATAATTAGCTTGATTATATAACATTTTATACCCCCCCCCCAAAAATGGTGAAAATATATTGTTTCCTGTCTGTTTTATGGAGAGCAAAAATGAGATGCAAAAACATTTGACTTTAATATGTCAAAAAAATAAATAAACAAGAATTTTTAAATAGTGTTCATAATTTTCTTATAGAAATGTATGCAAATTAGTGCATATTTCATTAAATAATGCCTTGTTTGCGTATTTAAATGATCAGTGTAATCATTAGTTATATTTAACTATTTAACTATTAGTTATTTATTTTACCCTATTCACCTGCAGTGTCTCGCCTTACATTTTAAAAAAATAAAATGTATAATGTATATGTAATAATTTTATAAAATACCATAAAACAGTAATAATGTGAAATATTATTACAATTTAGAATAACTGTTTTCTATTGTAATATATTGAAAATGTAATTTAATACTGTGATCAAAGCTGAATTTGTGAATTTGACTCGTTCCAAACTTTTGAAAAGAAGTGAATAATTGAAAACAAATGATGGCATCATAACAGCTATATTGTTATTAAACTATTTATGATTGGTCTTATTAATGCATTTATTTTTTCACACTTAAACCATCAAACTGTCATTGAGTTTGAGACAAATGTGAAACGACACAGACGCACAGAGGAAGCTGTGGATTGATTCTGGGTTTTGCTCTCAGGGCTAAAGGTTATTGGTGGTGATTATCTTCACTAATGTCATTACGGCCCTCTGTCTCGAGACACAGAGAACATCACGCTACACATATGTGTGTGTGTGTGTGTGTGTGTGTGTGTGTGTGTGTCGCTCTCAGCATTCACTGGTACTGTCGTTTTTAATCAGTGAGACTCTGGAGCTGATGTCATATAGTGAATATAGTGCTGTCTGAAGGGTGTTTGACACACAGTGACTGTATTCACTATAAAACACCAGCTCTAGTGTCTCACTGCAGAAATATTACATTTATACACATATGTTGATGAAAACATGGTTTTTGGAATCTGATTCTGAGTGTGTGTTTCTCTCTGTTATGTGTTCTAGTCATTTTTGCGGATAAATGATGTTCAGATTTCAGTCGAGTGCAATAGTGTGTGTTCATGCGGTTGAATGTGATTGGCTGATAATAAACAGGGATTAGAAATGAGTTGATCACTTGTTCACTCTCAAGGACGGAGTGTGTGTGAGACGTCTGTTTAAAGATGTGCCTTTGAAATGTTCTGTCTCCGGAAGGACAGTGTGTGTACTAAGCGTGACGGTGTGTGGTGTATGTGTGTGTTATTTGTGTACATTTTAGAGACAAACACACACTGTGAATGATCTAGAATCGTCAGTAAGTTGTTATGATATAAATACTTCATTGTAAATGTTCTTTTCTTTTTGTGCATTAATCGTTCTATTCTGTCACAAAGTAGTCTCTAATAAAATAGGAAAAAATAAATAAAAAAACAAATAAATAAACAAAGAGCTGTAAGGAATTTTCTCTTTTGGGTTTTTCTCTCAACCTGAGCAGTGTTTTACTTAAAAACCAAATCTGATCTGATTTGAAACTTCTTATTAACTAAATCAAAACACAATAAAACAAAATAAAATAAATAATTACTTGAAATTAAATGAACTTTAACTGAAATAAACATTATATATATAATATATATAAACTTTTATTTCATCTTATCATTTTCATTTTAACTTGATGTATAACAAACTAAACTAAAAAAAAACAATTTAAATATTTCTTTAAAAAGCTAAAAGTAACAAAAAACAAATACAACAAACTTACTAAATTTTTAATTGAAATTAAAGTGGAATCAGAAAATATACAAATTAATTTAAAATATTAATAAAAACTATAATAGTATCTCAATTATACAAAAATAAAATAGATATATTAAGAGTGTTGTGTGTGTGTGTGTGTGCGCAAAATTAAATACAAATTAATGCAGATTTTCATGCAAAATAACAGGGGATACTTATTTATTTATATTTATTAGTATTTGCTGATGAATACATTTTCTATTTAAAAAAAAAAATAAAATCTGTTTTGGCAAAATGTTTGTGAGTTTTCTTATTAGTTGTTTTATCTTACTGTGAACACTTATTGTTAAGTTAATTATCTTTATTACTTGGCAGAAAAGCTAATTATTTCAATTCTTATTGTAAATAAATGTCTTTTTTTAAGCATGATTGTCTCTTATCATATTGCTGTTGCAGCTGTTTTATAAAAGTAATAAGAGAGACGCTGTGCATTACTGTGATTTTACCATAGTTTATAGACCTGATAATGGAAAGCCTGAAATATGAAAAAACATTGTGATTTCCAGGCTTGGAAATGTGTCTCATTTTGTTCATCAGTATAATATCAGATCATCTCCAACAGTCCCTATGAATTATTTTTATCCGGTAATAGCAACTTACAAGTCATGCTGATTCATTGAGGTGTGTTTCTACAGTCTACTTAACAATGTTTTGGGGAGTTTTTTTTTTTTAATGGTAAAAAATGCATGAAGTTTTCTGTTAGGGTCAATGTGTAGTTATAGTTTTATCAACTAGCTGTATAAAAACAATAGAAGTCTATGGAATGAACCTGTTTAGAGAGCAGAGTAAACATACGTGTGTGTGTGTGTGTGTGTGTGTGTTTGATCTGTTTAAAGACAACTAAATGATTGTTTGTACGCAGCTCAACACAAATAACACAAACATATCTGCTGTAATGACGTCTGATGATCACACACACACAGATGTCAGATCAGCACTAACGGCAGAGGACACACACACACATGCGCGGGTTGCCATGGTGAGCGTGTGTTATCGTGCCGCGTCTCTGCTGGATCTATTCTAACCTGATTTAGTTGCTCCAGCGTTGCAGCAGCGTAATGAAATTAGTGTGTGTCTAATGGTGCAGAGAGGCCCTGTCTCTCTCTCTCTGTCTGTCTCTCTCTAAGTCATTCTGTCTTTCCTCAGTCTTTGTCTGTTTTTTTTTTTTTTTTGCAGTGTTTGCTCTCGTCCGGTCTGTCTGTCCTCTTCTCATTACCGTCTGTCTGTCTGTCTAGAGTTAATTATTGTCTGTTTTTCTCCACAGCCATTAGGAGGAAGGAGAACGGCTGGTACGATGAAGAACATCCCCTCGTCTTCCTCTTCCTGGGCTCGTCTGGAATCGGTAATCTCTTCCTTTTTCCAACAATATTAAGCCTGAATCTCTCATATTGTAAGTCTCTTTGAAAAAAAGCATCTGATAAATGCATCTGTGTTTGTTTTGTTGTTTCTCTTCAAGTAGTCACACAGGAGTTTAGTAAGATCCTGCGATCCAAAGTGATTTACAGTCTAATATGATATTCATAGATGCGTTTATTCACCAGATCTGTCATTTATGTGTCATCAGATGTGATGAACGTACACACATTTAGTCATGCAGTCAGACAGGCCTCTGGTGTGATCTACTTCCTGCAGTCCTTCTGTATGATTTTTTTACCGCACATCAGTTGACTTCTTTGTTTCTGTTTTTTTTTTTTTTTTATGCAAGACAGTAAGACACTAAGATTTAGGTCTAATTTGCTTTCATAACATGCCTTCTTTTAGAATAGTGGGAAGAAAACATCCTAAATACACATTTAGGTGTTTATTTTATTGCACATTAATTTCTTGCATCTGTAGTTTTCAATTACTATACATATTTCTTGAGTTTTTTCTCCACTTCAGCAGCACTTGCATACACCAAAACCTCTATATATTCTGAAGGCGTTTGTTGATATATCATTCACCTGGTTTTATTTTTTCACTTTATGTATTTGCATATGTAGATTTAATTGACAATAGCTTTAAAGGCCGTTTACTCAAAATAAGTATGTTTCTCCACTTCAGCAGCACTTGCATACACCAAAACTTAGGGTTTTATTCCTCTATTTATTCTAAATGTTTCTACTGAAGGGTTTGTTCATATATCATTCACCCGATTTTATTTTTGCACTTTATGTATTTGCATACGTAGACTTAATTGACAGTATCTTTAAAGGCCGTTTACTCAAAATGAGTTTGTTTCTCCACTTTAGCAGCACTTGCATACACCAAAACTTAGGGTTTTATTCCTCTATATATTCTGAAGGTTTCTATTGAAGGGTTTGTTCATATATCATTCACCTGGTTTTATTTTTGCACTTAATCTATTTGCATATTTAGATTTAATTTGCAATATATCTTAAAAGGCCGTTTACTCAAAATGAGTTTGTTTCTCCACTTCAGCAGCACTTACACACACCAAAACTTTTATTCCTATCTACATTCTGAAGGTTTTTACAGAAAGGTTTGTTCATATATCATTCACCTGGTTTTATAGCACTTTATGTATTATTTGCATATGTAGATTTAATTGACAATAGCTTTAAAGGCCGTTTACTCAAAATAAGTATGTTTCTCCACTTCAACAGCACTTACACACACCAAAACTTAGGGTTTTATTCCTCTATTTATTCTAAATGTTTCTACTGAAGGGTTTGTTCATATATCATTCACCCGATTTTATTTTTGCACTTTATATATTTGCATACGTAGACTTAATTGACAGTATTTTTAAAGGCCGTTTACTCAAAATGAGTTTGTTTCTCCACTTTAGCAGCACTTGCATACACCAAAACTTAGGGTTTTATTCCTCTATTTATTCTAAATGTTTCTACTGAAGGGTTTGTTCATATATCATTCACCTGGTTTTATAGCACTTTATGTATTTGCATATGTAGATTTAATTGACAATACATATCTTTAAAGGCCGTTTACTCAAAATTAGTTTGTTTCTCCACTTCAGCAGCACTTACACACACCAAAACTTTTATTCATCTCTAAATTCTAAAGTTTTTTACTGAGGGGTTTGTTTATATATCACTCACACTAATTTATGCAACATTTTGTATCTAAAAACATGGCGAAAATGTATTTTTTCTCTCTGTTGACTGTATTTTCTGATTTATTTAGCGATTAAAAACAGATCCATAATCCCTTCTATAAAAACCATTAACTGTAATATGTCAACATTATCAAACTAAATTTCTGAACCTGGCTTTATCCAGTGTTCAGGTCTATTTTCTGTAATTTTGTGCAAATGAGTTCATTTAATTCCCATTTCATGCAAAACAACAATCTTGATGTACTGTAATCAATAAACTGGAAAATATGAAATCTGTTTGTTAAAACTGTTAGCCTTTTACCAGTGTTGCCTCTGTTTAAGTGAAATACACTCAAGTTTTGAGCGCAAGCATAAACACACAGGCACAAAGAGACGATCTGGAGTCATGAGTGTTTGTTTTGTGCACTTTGATTGATGAAGAGACGCTTCTTCTTTCGCCAGCGGCGCGTCTGATCACTCGCCATCAATATTCAACAAGTCCCTCCACTTACCATATATGCGTTTATTAAAATTCATAAGAGCGATATTTACTCTCACAGACTACATTACCCTGAGAGAAGAATGAAGGGAGGGAGAGATGATGGACACACGTGCCACAAGACGCCAGCAAAATAAACACACGGCATGAAGTGATCTCTCTCCCTGACAGGAAGTAGTCATCCTGTCTCCACAACGACCGCGACAGAGAGACTTCAGCATCTGATGCTGCGGTTGCGTCATATTGAGTCAAAACCGCTCACGTCTTCGTCAAATTCTGTCTGTCACGTGACGCCTGTGATATTTTTAGCATTTCTGGTTTTATTGCTTGGTGAAATGAATTGCATGAAAGCAAAAAAAAATGTTTCACTGCTGATTTTGCAGGTAAAACTGAGCTGGCCAAGCAGGTGGCACGGTACATGCATAAAGACATCAAGAAGGTCAGTCAGTAAATAAACCTTCATCTGAAATGATGGCTTCTCATAAAGGGTAAATGACAAGATTCTGTTGCTCTTTATACAGGGTTTCATCCGGATGGACATGTCTGAGTTTCAGGAGAAACATGAGGTGAAACACACACACATACACACACATTTTAGCACAGAATTCAGTCAAAGTGTCTCAGTAACTGGATTATGAAGGGTGTTCAAAAACAACAAATGCAAGTGTGAAATCACGTACTGAATGAGTATGACTCAAACATTAGTGTTCAAGAAGCTAATGATGTCTGCAAATTAATTTAGAATATTTTTTTTTACATTTTTATGATTATATTTGAATCATTTATTTTAATTTTACAGTTTTATGATTTACTTCATTTTTAGTAAGATTTCTATTTTGAGTTTTTATTTTAACTTTATTTGAAATGGGCATTTTTAAAATACATATTTACATATACATATTTATGTTTTTTATCTTTTTATTAAAAATATTTTATATGAATTAATTACACATTTATATGTTTATTTTATTGCATTTTATCCTTATTTGTCTGTAGATTTCAATTACAATACATATTTATACATAAACAAGCTGTTTACTTGAGTTTGTTTCTCCACTTCAGCACTTACATGCACTAAAAGAGGTTTATTCCTAAATATATTCTAAAGGTTTTTACTGAGGTGTTTGTTTATATATCACTCACAATAATTTGTACAACATTTTAGTCCTAAAATTCCCACTTCCCAGCAGGGATTCCCAGTTGTTTTGTCAACCAACCTTTTGATCTGAAAACATTAACTTGAAGTCCCTATAAGATTTTAACATTTGAATAATTTAACAGCACGTTCACAAAATATTTGATCTTTTTTTTTATTTAGATTTTTAATTATTTATTGAAATTTTATGATTTAATTCATTTTTTGTAAGATTTCTATTTAGAATTTTTATTTTAACATTTTTTCTTTTCACAATAAATATTTGTTTTCTTCTTTTCGTTTTTTTATCTTTTTATTAAAACGGTTTTATTTTATCATTTATCATTTATATTAATTCATTCATTTAAGTAGGTGTTTTATATACGAATATTGAAATTATTAATTTAAAATCTTCGTCAAATACATTTAATGAATGAACCCCAGTTTAGGAAACCCTGATCAACTTTAATATTCAATTTTTATTTAATTTTTTTATAAATGTGTTAGCAAGATTTTTATTTTGATTGTTTATATTTCACAATTTTTAATTTGAAATTTGTTTGATTTAATTATTTGTTTTGTTTTAAAAAAGTACATTGTTTTAATATATTTTGATATGTTTTTGTTTTAAAAATGTATTCATTTTAAATGTATATTATTGAATTAATAAGCCCAAATCCTGATCTGCTATGGCGTCAGTGAGGATGACGTGCATCATGTTTTTGTGTGTGTGTGTGTGTGTGTGTGTGTGTGTGTGTGTGTTATGAATTGCATACAGTAATGTTGTGTAAACCTGAGCTTGTGTATCTAGAAGTGGATCTCTGCGCTCTGAACAGAGATGCTCTTCTACTGTGATTCTCCTTCATAAGCCATTTAGTCGCGCTGTTCCACAGTGACCTTAGACTGAGCCTAAACACACACAATTCAATCACACACTCTTATTGTATTGATAGAGGACTGTCACTGTTACTCTGCAGGGCTGGATGAACGGTGTGTGTGTGTGTGTGTGTGTGTGTGTGTGTGTGTGTGTGTGTGTGTGTGTGTTGATCGAATCATGGACTTGATCCCCTTGGAGGTCAGATCTGCCCAGTTCGCATCTTCTTTGTCTTTCATGTTCTGTCTTCCTTTCTACTGTCTCTTTTTCTCAGGTGGCGAAGTTCATTGGTTCTCCTCCAGGGTACGTGGGTCATGAAGAAGGAGGTCAGCTGACCAAACAGCTCAAACAGTGTCCAAACGCCGTGGTTCTGTTCGACGAGGTGGATAAAGCTCATCCAGATGTGCTGACCGTCATGTTACAGCTTTTTGACGAGGTACAGGTTCCAACATTATATATATGGCCTTTTCACTGTCCCACAAGATAAAAATGAATATAATTAATATTGTTGTTATTTAAAATGCAGTAAATGGTTAAACGTTTCTTGGTCCTACATGGATAAAAAGCTGCAGCCTAATCTCAAAATTGTCCTGTGGTGTGACTGTGTCAAGCATGGTTCAATAAATTACAACTTTTATAAATTAAAAATAAAAGCATAAAAATTTTCATAAATACCTCCAGCATAATTGTACACGTATCTATTTTAGTAAATGGAAAAGCAGTATTTTTTTTCATCCATATATTTCGGAAAACGTATGAACATGATACATTTTGTCTCTGAAAACCATGTCCTCTGGTGTGACACCATATCCTGATTTTAAATCACCCAATTTCCAGAAAAAAACTGCTAATGACAGGTTAGCTCTGAATAGCAAGGTCATTAATTGACACAAAAAGCTGAAACGTCCTTTGGTGTGACAGAAAATGTCCACTGGTGTGACGCCTGTACTGTCACACCACAGGACAGGGTCTTTTTAAGAAGCATTTTAAATGATAAAATAAGATTTGTTTAACTCCTTTTTATTTATTTTTTTGTTTATTTTCAGTGTTACAGTGTTAGTAATTACATGAATTATAAAATTGTATGATGTTTTTGCTGAAAAGTTGTACAGTTATAAAGTGTCGTGAAAATAAGCATAAAATGTGATGCTTTGTTTTTGAAACAGGGAGAGAAATTAGAAATTAGTGGAAGAGAGAGATTTGACATAATGTCCAATGGCGTGACGTAATGTCCTGTGGTTTGACATAATGTCCAAAGGCGTGACGTAATGTCCAATGGTTTGATGTAATTTCCAATGGTGTGACGTAATGTCCTATGGTTTGACGTAATGTCCAATGGTGTGATGTAAACGGCGTGACGTAAAATGGCGTGACGTAATGTCCAATGGCATGACTTAATGTCCAATGGTGTGACGTAATGTCCAATGGCGTGACGTAATGTCCAATGGTTTGATGTAATTTCCAATGGTGTGACGTAATGTCCTATGGTTTGACGTAATGTCCAATGGTGTGATGTAAAATGGCATGACGTAATGTCCAATGGCATGACTTAATGTCCAATGGTGTGACGTAATGTCCAATGGCGTGACGTAATGTCCAATGGTTTGATGTAATTTCCAATGGTGTGACGTAATGTCCTATGGTTTGACGTAATGTCCAATGGTGTGATGTAAAATGGCGTGACGTAATGTCCAATGGCAT
>CM065134.1:35890482-35975482 GCA_033026305.1 Cirrhinus molitorella
TTAGTAATTTATTATAAATTCGTGACTAACTATTTTAATCTATTTTAGCAGATTCCACTGCCAAGGAAAGTAAAATAAGCACTCTCCATAGGCAGCATGTTTATTCTGACCCTGCAGTCAAGCACAAAATCCAGATGGAATTTTCTAATGTAAGAAAGAAGCCAGCAACCTTCCACTACTTTAAATCGACTCTTTGCAAAGACACGCCCCCCTTAGTTACTGTTGCTACGTCCGACAAACCATGGCACTTTTATGCCACAAATCATGTCCTCATGCAGTAAAAAATACATCACGGGCAAAGAAGACACTGGAAATGTGCAGACATACAAGACAGAGCAGGTTATTAAACAAATTCTCAGTTCAAATATAGGCATTTTTTAAGAAATTCAAACAAAAAATACTGTTTCGCTCTTTAATGTGTCCTGACAGATTGCTGTAGCACCTCAGTTCAAGCGGCATGTGAACCCATCATTTATTACTAGTTATAGCACAAAATAAACATGAATGAACATCAGAAGGTACCTAATTTTAACTGAAAAGATGTCAGTGCACACTCTTTTTCAAGTTTAAGTCCACCAATGTTATTCTGCTCTCCTGTCTGGACTGTTTGTCAGACAAAAATGGTCACGATTGGTCAGATCGCCTGTCAATCAAATCCCAGCGAAGGGTCAATTGAGCAGCCAAGATTGGACAAAGTTCACAAATAATTGTGTCTAAAAAAAAAATACTGCAATAATGCCACATGCTGCACTTTTCACACATTTCTTTAAATTGATTTTTAATGATATGAGGCCTTTGTGTCATGTGGTGCGACCGATAATATCAATAACTGTATTAAATGTAAAATAAGTTATCTAATTTCTGTGTCTGAAATATGAACCACTGCTACAGTACGCTTAAGTGAATGGTATTTTTAATTTTTTTTATATATCTGCTAACTACATTTAAGAAGGCAACTTTGAAAGATTATTATTTACAAAAACTCAAAAGAAATGCAGATACTTTGTTTCTAAACACTTTAATTACTGAGAACATCTAAATAAAAAATAAGCATGTTAAGGAAATTAATTAATTTTAATATAAATCACGGTCGCACCGCATGACATTTTTTCTAAAGCTGATTGATCTAGATGAAAAAACACTAAAATCACTTCATTTAAAATTGATATGAATTAATGTGTATGCAACATTCTTAATGTTTGAACAGCTACAAAGGATATTGCTATTTTTTGTATTTAAAAATTTGCCTGTTGAAAATCCTTATACGTCAGTGAGTGTGACTCTGTGGTGTAGTTTGTGGTGATTGATGGTGTTGATCTAGTGTTGTCGTGTGTGTTTGTGCAGGTGGAGCGGCGGGTGGTGAATCAGCTGGCAGCGGCCTATGAACAGGAGCTGCTGCCGAAGGGCTGTACGCTGCGTCTGACCGTCGACGGAGGACAGCAGGAGAAGGATGGAGCTCCGGCTCTCCGTCTGGAGGTGGTGGGTGAAGACAGCACCAGCCGAAAACTAGACATCCGCCCGCCGCTGAACCCCGAGGACGTGACATACGCCCACAGACATCACTGAGACTCACAGACAGAATCACAGAGTGTTTATCTGGTAATGAATCACTCGCAGACACACATCAGGCTATTGGCAGAAATGTAAAAAAGACATATATACAGTGTTTGTCCCGGCTCTACATCTGCAAACACACTCGTAACCTTAATAACGCACATAAATCACAGCAGCTTTATGATGTTTGTGATCATGAAGATCTCCAGACGCTTCAGGAGCGTTCGTCACGTGTACAGACATATAGATGTGTATATTTATGAAAACTAAAGTATATAAGAGGAAGCCTTTACGGTGCATGTGATCACTGATGTTCTCTGTTTTCACCAGCAGGACACGTTCATCGAAATCAAAGTGTAGTGTATATACTTTAAAACACTATAATGTTTCTGAGGTTCAAATGAGGATTAAAATGTTCATTTTTGTTGCTGCACTTAATGCGAGCGCTTCATCAGCTTTATTTAAAGAAAGAAATAACACTTTATAATAAGGTTTCATTTGTAACTATAAGTGAGCATGATCTAACAGTGCAAAATGCGATTCTTATTCTTATTGTAATAGTTATATTATTTATTAAATGTGACCCTGGACCACAAAACAGTCATTTGGCTCAAAATAAAATAATAAGCTATAATAATAATACAAATAAAAAGCTTTCCATTGATGTATTGTTTGTTAGGATGGGAAAATATTTGACTGAGATACAACTATTTGAAAATCTACAATCTGAGGGTGCAAAAAAATCAAAATATTGAGAAAAGGCCTTTAAAGTTGTCCAAATGAAGTTCTTAGCAATGCATATTACTAATCAAAAAATACATTTTGATGTATAAATGGTAGGAAATTTACAAAATATCTTCATGGAACATGATCTTTACTTAATATCCTAATGATTTTTGGCATTAAAGAAAAATCTGTCATTTTGACCCATACAATGTATTTTTTGCCTATTGCTACAAATATACCCCAGCGACTTAAGACTGGTTTTGTGGTCTAGGGTCAGAAATATTGAGAAAATCACCTTTAAAGTTCTTAGAAATGTGTATTACTAATCAAAAATTAAGTTCTGATATATTTACGGTAGGAAATTTACAAAACATTATATTATATGCAAAGAAAAATTAACATTAGTTAATGCATTGCGAAATATCATGAGCAACTATGCTTTATTTTATGGCATGTAATAATGCATTTAAATACTGAGTAATATTAATGAACAACATCTACTTCACTTTGTGGTTAGGGTTAGGAAGAGGGTTTGGGTTTTTTTAGTTAGTTGCATGTAATTATGCATCATTTATTGTTATTGCTATAGTAAGTACATGTAATTTGAAAATAAAGTGTTACCTCATATTTGTACAAAGATCATTCTATATATATATAATATATTTCTTACTGTTAATTCATGTTAATAGATGACAAATGAGACCTTATTGTCAAGTGTTACCAAAAAAAGTCTGAATCATGATCTAAAACATTTCTGTTTTCTGACTTCATCACTTAACCACATCTGTTGTAAAAAAATAAAATAAAATAAAATAAATCAAGTTCAGATATTCAGTTTCACTTCAAATATGTGACCCTGGACCACAAAATAATGGCCAGTTTTGTGAAATCATCTGAAAGCTGAATAAATAAGGCTTGATGTTATGATAGGACAATATTTGACTGAGATATAACTATTTGAAAAACTGTAATCTGAGGGTGTAAAAAAAAAAACATTGAGAAAATCACGTTTAAAGTTGTCCAAATGAAGTTCTTAGCAATGCATATTACTAATTACAAATGAAGTTTTGATATATTTACTGTAGGAAATTTACTAAATATCTTCATGGAACATGATCTTTACTTAATATCCTAATGATTTTTGGCATAAAAGAAAAATCTATAATTATTGCTACAAAAGTGCTACTTAAGACTTTAAGGTTTTGTGGTCCAGTGTAAAAATAGTCATGTTCTCAACCACAAAAAAAAAAAAAAAAAATCCATGGTTTCTCTCTGCCTTTATATATTCCTGCAGAGGAGCAGACACGTCAGAAACACGAAGATCTTCAGGTGATTTTGTGTAAAACATCAGTGTTTTGTGTGTTTATGGCAGGTTCATTTATTCATGTACATGTTTAACTGCAAACCAAGTTTTTTTATCCTTGTACACAAAGCTAAATAAAATTGAGAAAGTCCAATCTCTCTGAACTGACTGTTTTTTTTTTTTCGGGTTTCGTTCAGGAATGTTGTGATCTCTGCAGGTCGCAGTCGAACAGCGAGAAACGTGCAGCGGGAATGTGTTTGAGAATGTGTGACATGAATGTGTGTGTGTGTGTGTGTGAGTGATGCAGGAGGAGGAATGCATGACACACATTCCTTCTTTTCTCTGCATCCTCCTTTACACATGTAGGGATTCACTCACTTCCTGTGGGGATGAAATTAGCATCGTAAAACAGAGGCAGCATGTGCCAAACAGAGTCCTGCTGCCTGCTGGACCTCCCACAACACACACACACACACACACATACACACATATACACACACAGAGAGAGAAAAACAGTCCTTCCTTTGTGTGTGTGTGTGTGTGTGTGTGTGTGTGTTGCATTTGGCTCAATTATTGTAGTATTTTGGATGCAAACGCTGCATTAAAGTCAGTCTGTTCATATCAGAATCACACTGGAGTCTCTTGGGAAACTACTACTGTTTAGGGTTTGTTTTATTATTAGATTTAATTTCATCTGCTGTTTGCCTTTTTTTTTGGATGGAAACAACTTGAACTGACGATCTAACTTGAGTAATGACGTATTGTCAATCTTATTAGATAGGAATTACTCACATTCCTGTTTATTACTGTTAAAGCTGCTTTGAATCTGTATTATATAAAGTTTTAAGAAATAAATGTATTAACTAATATGAACAGTACATTTATTGCAGCATTTATTCATCTTTGTTCATGTTAATTCATAAAAATACAATTGTTCATTGTTAGTTCATCATAGTTCACGGTGCATTAACTAATGTTAACAAACAACTTGAGATTTTAATAATGCATACGTAAATGCTGAAATGAACATTAAGATTAATAAATGCTATAGATGCATTGTTCATTCTTAGTTCACGTTAACTAATGAACATTATTGTAAAGTGTTACCAAGTGATTTTATGTCCATTGAAAGCACATTAAATGTAAGTAAAGTGTCTACTTTTAAGTTTTCAAATCAGTGATTGGAGGATAAAATGTCAACATTTGATTGAAAAAATGTTACACCGTCATTCAGTGTAACAATATTTATGTAAAAAGTCGAACAACATACTTATTGTGACTTGTACATATTAAAATATATAAGAATAAGTGTGCATATTAAATTTTATGGTTTTTTAAAAGAGTACAAAGAATTTACTGAAAAATGGGCAAAACCTAGGATAGTGGCAATTTTTTAACATTTTGAATTACAACTTAATTAGTGTTTGGGGTTAAAGTAATTTGTTTTTAATCATAAATTGATTTTTGTTGTAAATATGCCTGACAAGATTGTTACACTGAATGACATAAATTTGGGAAAAATGTCTGATATTTATTTTTGACTCAGAAAAACAAAAATGCAATTAAATTAAACAGATTTTTTTTCTATATATTTATTTATTTATTTATTTATTTACATAATTACACAAGAATTAATTTAGAACTTTGTGTTATGATGTCCAAAAGACACCAAATACTGGGAATGACCCATTACCATTAACAGGGTGGACATAGAAAAATGGTGATATTTGGTGGTTTAAAATGCTGTAAAATTTTTTGAATTGTTCAAAAAGGTGTTGTTCATGTCAAAGGCAACTTTAAAATTGATGTTGTTGAAAATTCTAAGGCAATAACATCATGATTGTTACTGGGGACACAAAAGGTACTGTATACACTTTTAATATGTTAAAAAAAAATTCTAACATTTTGCTGATGTTCCCATTAAGTTATGAAATTTTCTTTTTTCTTTTTTTTTTTTTTTTTGAATATTCAAAACATCAGTTTTTTTTTTTACTGTTACATCCAAAAGATACATTGCATTGTTTCATTTTGCAAACATTATGTAAATGTTACATTTGAACGTTCTCTGAACATTCCGAAACAAGTAGCAACATTTAAAAAACTGGAAGAACTGGAAGAACGTTTGTTCATATTGCAATTTAAAGCTGTATTATATGCTTAAACACTTTTTCATCTTTGACCCAAATGCAGCTTATTAAAGGAGTAGTTCACTTTCAGAATAAAAGTTTACAGATAATTTTGTCATCCAAGATGTTCATGTCTTCCTTCCTTTAGTCGTAAAGAAATATATATTTTTTTTTGAGGAAAACATTCCATATAGTGGATTTCAATGTAGTTTCAAAATGCAGTTTCAGTGTAGCTTCAAATGGCTCTAAACAATCCCAGCCGTGGAATAAGAGTGAAATGATCTGTTATTTTCTTTAAAAATCATGGTTCCCACAGCTCATGGAATTTTAAAAGGTCTATTCCAGTCATTGAAAGTCAGGGAATTTAATATTTTTCTGGTCCAAGTCATGGAATATCAGGGATTTTTGTTTGTTGTTTTAAATGTTAGTTTCCATTTATCAAAATGTAAATTTTTCTATACCGTATTATTATTTTTTTTAATTATAATTATAATTATTATTAGTAGTAGTAGTAGTATTACTTTGTTTCATACATTTTGCTTATTCTTATGGTTAGACTATTTTTCAGGACCATTTTATTCCCTTTCCGCATGTCACCAGGCTGTACCTGATAACTAAGGTAAACATGCAAGGAAAATGTCAATTTCAAAAGCTGCAAAATGACCACCTCAAAGACTGGGTGTTAAAAATAGAAAAGCAAAAACTAAATGTGAAAAATAAAAAGACTGAATGATTATGCTTGATTACAAACAGAAAAACCTTCAGAGCCTTTAACCCCTGAAATCAGAAAAAACATAAATTAATTTCCATTCATTTTAGGTCATGGAAATTCCGCTTTTTAGTCCGTGAAAGTCAGGGAAAAGTCAGGGAATTTGACATTTGGCCTAGAGTGAAAAAATGTATATTTATTAATATTCTTATTTTTGAACTAGATTTGCGTGAACTCAGTGCACTCCAGTTCAAGACTGTAAAAGATAACAAACACATTTATTGAGTTAACTTAAAATAATTTGTTACCCTGCCGCCTTACAATTTTAAGTTGAATCAACTCAAATATCGAAGTTGTCACTTAGTACAACTTAACATTTCAAGTTGACTAAACTTCGAGTTGACTTTAAGTTAACTCAAAAAAGTTGTTTTTTACAGTGTAGGGTATGTCAAAAAACTCCCAACTCATTTTCTCTTCCAACTCCATAATCATCCTACATCGCTATTTGTTTTTGTAAAGAGTGTTTGATCTTCTTCACACGTTCACTTTGTAAACACTGGGTTGGTACTTCTGCAGCGATGGAGGACGATTTTAAAGTTCGAAGAGAAAATAAGATGGGAGCTTTTCAACATACCCTAACTGTCTTGAAACACAGAGCTAGACGCTGAAAAAACAGTAAGTAAATTTACTTAATTTTTATTTGCCACATTTTTTAAGTAAAATTTAAGTATGGAATTAAGTAAAACTTAACTACGTTTAGTAAAATTAGCAAAGGAAATACGTAAATTGAACGTGTTAGAGTTAGAAACTTTACCCTGCAGTCCTCAAGTACAATTCACTCAACCATGGTTTGTAAACTTTCCTCAAACATCATAGCACTGAGAAAAATGCCAGTAAAAGAATTTTTAAAAGGTTCACTTACAAAAATGTAGATAAGCAAGTAGACGTCTCTTTGTTGTTTCTAAGGTTATATGTTGATACAATGTAGTTATAAACCAAATGAACACAGAGAGCTCAACACTTGGCACACGATACACAATGACAATAACAATCAGTGAATAGATTTTGAGTATGAATGGGTCGTTTTGAGTAGTAAATGAACTCTAGATGTTACAAAACAGCAAGTTATTTAACCTAACAACAAAGACAACTATTAAACAGTGTAAATACATCTCAAAAACAGCAAACCTTATTAATTGTCCAAGTGCATGATGGGAACAATGGGATCATGACTTTGATATTTACTTAATCTTTGTAAAAATAACAAACGATTCCAAGTAAAATATTCCAATTTTAAATTCTACAAGCTTAAATTGAGTACTAATATTGAATTTACTCCTTTAAATTCTTCTTGCCTGAACTAAATTATTTAATATAAAATTATGTTTGTTTTTCATTCCACAAAATCATTTTTATCAGTGCATTTAAGGTTAAAAAGTATATAAATCTATTTTTATATAAAATAACTGAACGTTTTGCTAGATACGACCTTATTCCTGAGTTGGGATTGTTTAGAGCCCTTTGAAGCTGCACTTTTAACCTTCAATCCGTTGAGCACCATTGAAGTCCAGTATATGAAAAAAAAAATCCTAATATGTTTTTCTCAAAAAAATGTCATTTCTTTACGACTAAAGAAAGAAAGACATGAGTATCTTGGATGACACGCGGGTAAATTATCTGTACATTTTCATTCTGGAAGTGAACTACTCTTTTAATAGACCAAAAACTAAATGCATATATATATATATATATATATATATATATATATAATGACATTTTTTAATTTATTAATTTTTATTTACATCATAATTACACAAGAATTGATTTAGATTTTTTTATGATGTCCAAAAGACACCGAATACTGGGAATGACCCATTACCATTAACAGGGTGAACATAGAAAAATGGTGATATTTGGTGGTTTCAAATGCTGTGAACTTTTTAGAATTGTTTTCAAACGTTCAAAAGGTGTTGTTCATGTCAAAGGCAACTTTAAAATTGATGTTGTTGAAAATTCTAAGGCAACAACATCATGATCTTTCCTGGGGACGCAAAAGGTACTGTAAATATTTTTAATATGTTCAAAAAAGCTCTAATATTTTGCTGATGTTCCCATTAAGTTATAAAAATGTTATTTCTGAATGTTTTTTTTTTTTTTGAACATTCAAAACATCTATTTTTTTAAATGATACATTACATTGTTCCATTTTGCAAACATTATGTAAATGTTACATTTGAATGTTCTCTGAACATTCCGAAACAAGTAACATTTAAAAAACATTCACAGTTTAAGTGAATGCTTTAGCTGCACAGAACTATGTTTGCATGTTTGTTAAAGATAAAAAGAATACAAATGAAGCATTAAAAAGAGATATAAGTCTGATGTTTCTAAAGGCTATTTGAGAACAATAGCAGGGAGAATGAGTGTTAGACAGAGTGGAGGTGTATTTGAGAAGATGCTGCAGCAGCAGATCTCATGTTACTGAGAAAATCTCCTTCAGCCTCTAAAACAGTCCAATTCAATTATAAACACACAGAGAGAGAGACAGCTTTCATTACTCTGTCTCACACACACACACACACACTCATGGTAATGACTCTCTCTCTCTCTCTGTGTGTGTGTGTGTGTGTAATGATGATCCTCTATCAGTATCTGAACTGATCCAGCACACACACACACACACACACACAGCCGTGAACGTCTCTCGTCCATTAACGTGTGTGTCCGTGTCTTTTAACGGCTGCTGCTCTCTCGTCTCTCTCTTCTCCTCGAGTCCCACCGGACAAACCTGCAGGAACAGAGAGAATTATTGATTTACCATTTACAGTCCTGTAGCTCTGCATCTGAGAGATGAGAAATTACACTGAGAGACGGAGACGGAGAGAGAGAGACAGATGCAGCACGTCCCGCTTCTGTGTCTCCATCACTATCCCAGATTACAGAGAACCCCCTCGCAACGCTGTTATGAACAAACCTTCTTCCAGTAACAACGACAGAACGAGTTATCTCATCTTTAATAATGTTTGCAAAACGTTGTACAATGTTTTAGTTCTGATCTGAAACATTTACGTTTTTAAATGTTGCGTCTTGTTTCAGAATGTTCATAGACTCCCTGAAAAATGTATATTTATTAATATTTTTATTTTAACCTCAAATGCTCATCTTGGACTATATATCTGCATGGACTCAAGTGCACTCCGGTTCAAGACAGTTACACTGTAAAAAATAAAAAACACATTTGTTGAGTTAACCTAAAATAATTTGTTACTGTGCCACCTTAAAATTTGAAGTTGAATCAACTCAAATATATAAGTTGTCACGTTGTTATGAACAAACGCTCTTCCAGTAACAATAATAGAACGTTCAATCGGAGTTATCTCGTCTTTAATAATGTTTACAAAATGTTATACAATGTTTTAGCTCTGATCTGAAACATTTACTTTTTAAATGTTGCTACTTTTTTTCAGAATGTTCAGAGGGAAACCTGAAAAATTTATATTTATTGATATTTTTATTTTTAACCTCAAATGCGCTCATCTTGGACTATATCTGCATGGACTCCGGTTCAAGACAGTTACACTGTAAAAAATAAAAAACACATATGTGACCCTGGAGCACGAAACCAGTCTTAAGTCGCTGGGGTATATTTGTAGAAGTAGCCAAAAACACATTGTCGATTTTTCTTTTATGCCAAAAATCATTAGGTTATTAAGTAAAGATCATGTTCCATGAAGATATTTTGGAAATTTCCTACCACAAATGTATCAAAACTTAATTTTTGATGAGTAATGTGCATTGCTAAAAACTTCATTTTGACAACTTTAAAGGTGATTTTCTCAATATTTCGATTTTTTTGCACCCTCAGATTTCAGATTTCCAAATGGTAGTATCTCAGCCAAATATTGTCCTACCATAACAAACCATACATCAATTGAAAGCTTACTTATTCAGCTTTCAGATGGTCTGAAATCTCAATTTCAGAAAATTAACACTTACGACCAGGGTCATATTTGTTGAGCTAACTTAAAATAATTTGTTACTGTGCCACCTTAAAATTTGAAGTTGAATCAACTCAAATATATAAGTTGTCACGTTGTTATGAACAAACGTTCTTCCAGTAACAATAATAGAACGTTCAGTCAGAGTTATCTCATCTTTAATAATGTTTACAAAACGTAAGTGCAAAAACACTGTTTATACAATGTAGCTCTGATCTGAAACATTTACGTTTTTTAAATGTTGCTATTTGTTTCAGAATGTTCAGAGAACATTCAAATGTAACATTTTTTGGAATGAAACAATGAAATGTATCTTTGGAATGTAACATTTTTTTAAAAAGATGTTTTGAATATTCCAAAAACATTCAGAAATAACATTTACATAACTTGATGGGAACATCAGCAAACTGTTATTAGAACATTTTTGGTTATTACAAACAGAATTAGTACCTTTTGTGTCCCCAGTAAAGGTCATGATGTTATTGCCTTAGAATTTTCAACAGCATCAATTTTAAAGTTGTCTTTAACATGAATAACACCTTTTGAACCTTTGAAAACAATTCTAAAAATCTTACAGCATTTTAAACCACCAAATATCACCATGTTTCTATGTCTACCCTGTTAATGGTAAGGTGTTTTTTTTATTATTATTTTATTCTAAATCAATTCTTGTGTAATTATGATGTAAAAAAAAAAATTTGGGTCAATCTTAGGTATATAAGTGTAAGGATCTGTTTACTAAATGTGTCCACCCTGTTAGGTTAGGTTTTCTGACTCAACACTAACAGAGTGGACATTTTGCCCTAAAATCAGCCATTACACTCAGTCTGAGTAAAACAGTGCTAACACAGAAGGAATTGAATATTTTTTTTAAATGCTACTTTTACAAATAAGAGTTTTTGTTTACCGTTTTCATATTCCTTTTAACAGGGTGGACATGTTGAAGTTGACCACATCAGATTGGAAAGATAAAGTAAGTAAAAACAGACAATTAACAAAACAGAGGTGCTCTCTCACCCAATGTCAAATGATGTCATTTCCCTTTTCCAACTTTCATTTAAAGGGCCAGTAGTTGAAAATAACAGGGTGGACAATATTTTGAGGGACCAGCTAAAAACCTTTATTATTTTGTTTAAAAAAATTATATATACACTACAAAGTCAAAAGTTTTGACACACCCTCTCATTTAATAGTTTTTAAAGAAGTTTCTTATGCTTATCAAGGCTGTTTTCACTTGATTAAAAATACAGAAAAATATTGTGAAATATTATTATGATGTAAATCAATGTTTTTCTATACTAATATACATTAAAGTGTAATTTATATCTGTAATTAAAGTTTAATTTTCAGCATCATTACTTCAGTCTTCAGTGTCACATGATCCTTCAGAAATCATTCTAATATATTGATTAATTATCAGTGCTGAAACAACCTGTGATACTTTTTTCAGGATTTTTTGATTAATAAAAGTTAAAAAAGAACAACATTTATTTAAAATAGAAAGGTTTTCTAACAATATACACTACTGTTCAAAAGTTTGGTTTCAGTACATTTTTATTCTTTCGTTTTTTGAAAGAAATTAATACTTTTATTCACCAAGGATGTGTTAAATTAACAAAAAGTGATAGCATAGATTTACATTGTTGGAAAAGATTTATATTTTGCATAAATGCTGTTCTTTTTAACTTGTTATTCATCAAAAAATCCTGAAAAAAGAATCACAGGTTGCAAAAAAAAAAAAAAAAACATTGATAAATCAGCATATTAGAATGATTTCTGAAGGATCATGTGACACTGAAGACTGGAGTAACAGCTGATGAAAATTCAGCTTTGCATCACAGGAATAAATTATATTGTAAAGTATATTAAAATAAAAACCATTATTGTATATTGTAATAACATTTTGCAATATTACTGTTTTTTTCTGTATTTTTGATCAAATAAATGCAGCCTTGATGAGCAGAGGAGACTTCTTTAAAAAACATTAAATGAGAGGATGTGTCCAAACTTTTGTCTGCTAGTGTATATATATATAAAATTAAAAAATATATATTAAAAAATCTAATATTAAGTGTTGCATTCATCATTAAACAGGCTGGGGACATAAGAAAAAATTATATTTAGTGGTTTAAAATGCTGTAAAATGCTTTATTTAAAAAACGGTCAAAAGGTGTTATGTCAAAGACAACTTAAAAATTGATGTTTTAAAAAATGCAATAATATCATCTTTATGGGCACACAAAAGGCACAGAATCCCAGGAATAACCCATATATAAAGAGATAGACTGCTATTAATATAGATCCAATAAAAAGTGACAATTTGATCAGTTTGTCAATTAGTTTGATTTGTAATGTTTTTGCTATATATGCTTATGCAAATGAAACGTTACAGATATAATATTGTGTTTACACTGCAAACTGAGTCTGTATAATCATATATAGTCAAATAACAAAAGTTGTTCAATGCATTCCTCAACGTGTCAAAAAATATGTGAACGTTCTGTTTTGAGGCTATTCGATGTTGAACGTTCTATTTGTACGTCATTTGCTTGCACTGTTGATTCCGATGGGGATATGAGCGTTCTCTTTTGTCTTATCGTTCACTTGCTGATTGTGAATGGGAGCGTTTTTCAGTGGGAACGTATTTGTCGCATTGTGAACAGCTTAACTGATTCGTTCTTGTTTATTGGATCGCTGTGTTTCGATGCGTGCGTTCTGTCTATTATTTTTCTTACGCAAAAGCTCTTTTATGGAAGCAGCAAGACAGGTTAACTGCAGTATGCCTGATGCATTAGTGTCTGAGCCCGGATCTGATATCAGGTGTCTGTTACCTGCTGCTGAAACAGAACGCTACTGTTCCCATCATTCACCGTGATTTTTCAACAAGAACATCTGTGCGCCGCACATGTCCAAAAACAACACTGGAAACGCAGACGTTCTCCTCGGCGACGCGCGCGGCGCGCGTCTCCGGCGTTTCCTCTCCGAAGAGCGTAAAGAGGAGAATAAAGGAGCCCTAAAAGCGCAAGCAGCTTCTCTTCTGTCTTCTGTCTCTTTTTGAAAGACTAGGGAAAAATCCATTCTGCCTAATTCAAAGCTTGCTCTGGGACAGCTCGCGTGGCAGATTGCCGGCTAATTAGTTTAGAGGAGAGTGTAATTTGATTAAGTTTGCACAGGTCCCGCGCAGCGCCGGTTGTGTCGGGCTCTGAGCGCGCGGGGCCCCGGAGCCCTGATCTGATTAACGCTTCTGCCCATTACAGCCTCTCCAGCTGCTGCCACAACACACTCCACACACACACACTAGTGCACACTAGACTAGTACACACTCCAGCAGCTACCGCTGAACATGACGCTATTTGTGTTTCATAAACATGCGTCAGTCGGAAACTGCCTCTTTTTTTCCTTTGTTTGACATAAAAAAAAAAAAAATTATGTAATCCTCAGAAATCCGCCTCAGTCCTGTTTGGCTTTGTATAACACTTTATATATATTTTATTATAGTACAATATATGACCATTCTTAAGTAGCACAGGTATATTTGCAGCAAAAAATACATTGCGTGGGTCAAAATTATCTATTTTTCTTTTATGCCAAAATGTTCTTTGAAGATATGTTTTTAATTTTCTACTGTAAATATATCAAAGCTTAATTTTTGATTAGTAATATGCATTGCTAAGAACTTCATTTGCACAGCTTTAAAGGCGATTTTCTCAATAGTATATATATATATATATATATATATATATATATATATATATATATATATATATATATATTTGCACCCTCAGATTCCAGTTTATAAAAATAGTTGTATCTCAACTAAATATTGTCCTATCCTAATAAACCATCAATTGAAAGCATATAAAAGCTTATAAAGTTGTTTTTTTAGTCCTGGGTCAACTATATTTATTGGTTTATTAGACACCTTCAATTAATCGTCAAAAGTGGATCTCATAAATTTTGTTAGAAAATAGTTTATATGGTATTTATAGCGCCAAATTAAATTCCAGCCGATTTATTTCTGACAAATGTTATGAATAAAAGAATGCATTAATGTAATGGATAATTTTCTTAATAATAAACCATAAAATAATAAAACGCAGTCGGTCAGTATACATTTCGATGTTTTTTGAGTCTGTGCAATTTGCTAATTTAATTTGCATGTTAAATTATTTTTATTGCACTCTGAAAATGTGTAAAAGAGCCTATTTTGGTTTCCAAAATAACATTTTTAGAAACTAAATAAAGGCTCTTCGTTGAACCATCGATGCCAATAAAAACGTTTATATTTTTAAGAGTGGTTTTATTATTTATTTTGACAGAATAAACTGTATTCGCATCGATGGTTCCATTAAGAACCTTGAACATCTATGGAACCTTTCAAATGCAAAAAAGTTCTTTTAAATGGTTGTTTTAGGTTCTTTGGGGAACAAAAATGGTTCTTCTAAATGCATAGAAGTTTGTTTAGTCGAAAAAGGTTATTTAGATTTTTAAAATGGTTGTTTTAGGTTCTTTGTGGAACCAAAAATGGCTCTACGGCATCGAAATCTTTATTTTAAGTGTATTGCTAATTTTATTAAACGTTTTATGTCTTGACAAAGAACAGATATGAATAATAAATGTCTTTAACTCTTGCATTTGCGTTTGGACGCAACCGTTTCCTTCGTCTCAGATGCGGGTCTGTCGGCTGTAGATCTGGCCTGAAACTGTTTCTGTTTCTGTGCTTTATTTGCAGAGGGGAATCTGTTCTGGATCAGAAGTCAGACCCGGAGACACGGGGCCCGTCTGCTTGGTGTCAGGGGTGAGTTTGCCGGAGAAGTGAACCTGCTTCACCCGCGTTAACCATTGCGCGCACACAGCCGCTAATCTCTTCAAAGGCCCGCGCTCGCACGCATCTGACTTTCAAATCCGAGTGTTTGTCTTGAAAATGGGATCTAATTCCGACCCGACCCGGCCAGAGCAAGCACCTTTAAAATTCATTGGCGATTAACGGAAACAGTAACGAGGCTTTTTCTCATTCATGGCGCTTGTGTAAATAACAGGCGGGGGTCTGAGAGAGACCGTGTGATTGACAGGTGAGAGATGCCGTGATTGACAGCTCAGTCTCGGATGGATTCTGGCATGCGCGCTGGTGATCGATAGTTAGGCCTACACTAACCAGCGTTTAACTTGAGTGCGCTTACTCTTACTCACTCTAATTTCTCCATAGTTTTAAAAACACTCGTATTTTGCCTCGCCATCACAAAAAAGCGGCCTTTTCCGAGCACGAAATAAATAAAGAAATGAAAAGCGGAGGGTCTCGTGCTCGTCCCAGACTAATTGAATTGCGTTTGGGTTGGTTTGGTTTGGCTGACAGTAATCGCATCCGATGGTCGGCCCATTAAAGCGAGGCGCGCGTCTCCCGGTGACCGATCACTGCTGAATGCAGATTGAGCTAATGAGAGAGGGAGATTGATGAGAGCGAGAGAGGATGAAGGATCGGCAACGGATGAGACGCGACCCGTCTGCGTGACGCATGGCTCCGGTGACCCGTCTGAAAGACAGCCGACGGGCGTGCAGCGGGTGGCACCACAGAAAACCACACGACTTCATGGTTTCCATGCGAATTACCGGCTGAAAGTCACCATGCACCCGTTTGACAAACATATGCGACTATGGTCTTCAGTAGCGCGGGTATATTTAAAGCAATAACCAAAAATACGTTTTCTTTTATGCCAAAATCATTATATCATGCTCCACGAAGATATATATCAAAGCTTAATTTCTGATTTGTTATATGCATTGCCAAGAACTTCATTTGCACAACTTTAAAGGCGATTTTTTTCAGTATTTTTTGCACCCTCAGATTCCACATTTTCAAATATTGCTTTATCTTAATAAAAGCTTATTTGTTACACTTTCAGATGGTGTATAAATCTCAATTTTAAAAGAAATTACCCTTATGAGGTTTTGTGGTCCAGGGTCACACATGCTATTCAGTAGCCTACAAACACTATTTCCTTCATTGTATTTATTGACAAGGTCATTTTACGAGTTTTAGTCATGTACTTAAAATGCATCCATTAAAACAAAAATACCGAACTGTCGGGTTTTATACACTCTTAAAAAATAAAGGTTGCAAAAGGGTGTTTTTGCAGTGAAGCCATAGAAGAAACATTTTTTTGGTTCCCCAAAGAACCTATAGGAACTATAGTGAACAGTTTCTAAAAGAACCGTTTTGAAGAACCATTTTTCGACTATAAAGAACCTTTATTTGAGTGTAGTGCACGGCATATTATAAAATTATAATATCTAACACCAATAAATCAGCGCATTATAAGAAACAAACGAATATAACTATTAATTATTTATTTTAATAAATATAATAAAGTCCATTTCTATTATGTCTTTTAGTTTTTCATTACAAACAGCATGAAATCTAAAATGCCAAACGGTGACTTGATTAATCCGTGTGCATTCGTTTTTTTTTTTTTTTTTTTTTTTTTTTTTTTTGCTATTTGTTTAATATTCATTAAATTAGCATGCCATATTTCACACACTCTTAAAAAATAAAGATTTTGCAGTGATAAAATAGCTATTTTTTGGTTCCCCAAAGAATCTTTTAGTGAACACTTCCAAAACGAACCTTTTCTGCATCTGAAAGGTTCCATGGATGTTCAAGGTTCTTCGTGGAACCACTGCTACCATTAAATAACCTTTTTTTGCTTTAAATAATTTTTTGAAGGCCTAAGTGCGTAACCCCTTGTCTGTTCTCCTTGTCTTAAGACGCTGCGCCTCACGCACGCGCACACAGGTGAGCTCGGAGCTTCCGCTCAGGTGTTTACGGTGACGCGCTCGTGCTGAAAAGCTTCATTCGGGATCCGTGGCGACTTGTTGCAGGCCTGTATATCGTCACATCCCGGTACAGACGTTAATCCGCGCGGATGATGCGGCCGCTGATGGATGGAGTCTGAAGGGCGCATTCGCGCCGCCGCTGCTCACCCGAAATCAGCCAAATGCGCGGTGACGCGGCGCTCCGGGATAACCGGGTTACAGGGTTCCCGTTGCTTACAGGGTCAGAAGTCAAAAGTCAAACGAACACCCGAATCCGTGATCTTTAAAATGACACAGGTGGCTGAAATATGGCGCATTTACATATGAATCAATTTAGTGCGTAATTTGATAAGTTTCCGGTTATTACTGCGTAATTCTGAATTTGATTTTTTGTTCGATTAAATATTAGCATTTGACAACGGAAAAAAGCGATAGAAGTAAACAAAGAAACAGCATGGATAATATATGTCTAAGTATTTAGATTCTTTATTTTTGAAAAGGAGTTTTCGTGTGCGCATCACATTTAACTCTCAGATAAAACGATTCCAGGAGATTTCTGGTGTGTAATAGTGACTGACAGCAAGCAGATGCGCGTGATTGTGAGCAGCAGGTTTCCATCAAGAGGCGCGCACGTCATTCCAGATGAGAACGCGGCGAATAAACGAACAAAACCAGCCGACATTAATTAATATTTCATCAGAACTCGTTTGTTTTGTTTCATTCCGCGTCTAAAGTGCGCACTTGGCCCTCCTGATCAACTCGAAGGGGCTTTAAATAAAGGCCATTATTCCTGCAATCAAATTAAACCTCATCTCACACTACCAGCAGAGCCACATTAAAGCTGAAACAATCCCACAATTCATTTAGCATGAGCTCGAATGCGCTCTTGAAAACTGGCCCCATTCTCGCCTTAATGACATTAGTCTTAATAGCCATTAATAGTCATTTATTTAGAATTATATTCGCGTGCGCGGCTAATATCTGAAAGAGATTTCAAACGAGCAAATATAAAGAAGTCGAGCGTCCAGGAGGAGGAGGAGGAGGAGGAGGAGGATGATGATGGAAAGGGTTAACGCGGAGGTGCATTAGAGATGCATGGAGGAGCAGAGGGGAGGAGGCGTTCAGCGCTGAGACATTGTCATGCAAACAGAGACCACCGCCTCGCCATTGTCTCCCGGACACCAACTTTATTATAAACACACCGCGAGCCGCCCGGCGCAGCAGAGCACCGAAAGACACGCGCTGGATACCCCGACAAAGCTACGCCTTTTCCGCTGCAGGAGTTAGACGCCGCTCCCGGACCCTTCGCGCACCCGAACCCGCGTTTCCGTCCGCCCTCCACATGTACAAAATGGATTACTCGTATCTGAACACGTACGACTCGTGTATGGCGGCGATGGAGGCGTCGGCGTACGCGGACTTTAACTCGTGCAGTCAGACCAACACGTTCCAGTACAACCCGATCCGGACCGGCTTCAGCTCCAACCCGGGATGCGCGCCGCTCGGATCGGCCAGCTGCACTCTGGGCGCGCTCAGGGAGCACCAGCCCGCGCCCTACTCCACAGGTAACAGCACTCATATCACAGAGGTCATAAATGAATTAAAAAGACAGAGGAGAGAGTGTCTTTTATGAACAGGTGATCTAAGTAAAACTGCTTTTTTATTATTATTATTTTAAACCACAAAGCTCATTTTGAATGATTTAGTTATGAATAAAGTGGCGAAGCCAAACAGAATCCTAGTTTTAAAAGATAAATGCGGCTGAATGTTTAATTTGATTAATTTATGCTATATAATTTGATGCGGAAATTCACTTAGAGTAATTAATTCAATTATGTGCTATGTGGGGTTATGACTGGATATGAAAGGAGAAACGAATTTATACTCTTGACTGATATAAATTATAGACTAAATATACTTAAAATATTTTACGGAATTGTGTCACTTTATAAGTCTATGGTTTAGAAGTTAAAATACGGGATTTAATAATTAAGCCATAAAATGACGCCGCAGATATATTTTTTATAGTTTACGCACTGTTTTTCCCATGCGGTAAATTATGGACTAAATATAATTATCGTTTTTTACGGAATTGCGTCACTTTATAAGTCTATGGTTTAGAGGAAAAATATATGATTTAATAATTAAGCCATAAAATGACGCCGCAAATAGGTTTTTTATAGTTTACGCACTGTTTTTCCCACGCGGTAAATTATAGACTAAATATAATTATCATTTTTTACGGAATTGGTTCACTTTGTAAGTCTATGGTTTAGAGGATAAATATATGATTTAATAATTAAGCCATAAAATGACGCCGCAAATATGTTTTTTATACTTTGCGCGCTTCTAGAATGAAACCCAGAAAAAAGCGATTGTGCTTATTTGAATGCTAATAAATTTAATTTGCATGAATATATATTATTAACACACCATGTAGCTATTATACTTAGCGAAAAATTAAGTCCTTATGTATTTCTTCTTGAACCGCGTTCACTGCTCCGTAATTCACCGATGTTCGTTCCTGTTCCAGTTCCGTACAAGTTCTTCTCCGACCCGTCCGGGCTGAACGAGAAGCGGAAGCAGCGGCGGATCCGCACGACCTTCACGAGTTCTCAGCTGAAGGAGCTGGAGCGCGTCTTCGCGGAGACTCATTACCCGGACATTTACACGCGCGAGGAGCTCGCCCTGAAGATCGACCTGACCGAGGCGCGCGTCCAGGTGAGTCTCCATCCGCGATCTTTTGATTTTCCCAAGCGTTTTTATTTTTATAAGGGCATATTTTTGAAACTCGCATGGAAATAATCGAATTCGGGCTGATTTGAATAACTGTCTCGCTTTTTTGCCTCCAGCGCTGTTCGCAGACGCTTCCAAATGTAATTAATTTAGCTGATTTTATTAGATTGATTTATAGCAGCTACTTTCGGTCTGCGCTCTTAAAATAAACAGGCTTTTCAGAAGAATCATTGCTGAGAAGCTTTCAGCGATCAGTTCCTCAAAGACCCATTTTTTTTAGTGTGAGGAACATTTTAATGATCGAATTTGTTGACGGTCGACGCCTTACAGATGCGCATCAATAACTTGAGTTGTGTCTATAAATTAGTTTTGCATTTTCTCATACACTAAGGTCTTAAAAACGTTTGTCCGTTTAATCGGTGTCTTTAGGAAGAGAGATTTGTGACCCTGGACCACAAAACCTTAAGTAGCACGGGTATATTTGTAGCAAATGTGGGTCAAAATGATTTTCTTTTATGCCAAAAATGTTGAAACATGTTCCATGAAGATAATTTGTACATTTGTCCTACCGTAAATATGTCAACATGTAATTTTTGATTAGTAATATGCACTGCTAAGAACTTTATTTGGACAACTTTAAAGGCGATTTTCTCAATATTTAGATTTTTTTGCACCCTCTGTCCTAACAAAGCATACATCAGTGGAAAGCTTATTTATTTAGCGTTGTATAGAGAATCTCCTATGACTGGTTTTGTTGTCCAGGGTCACGTTTATGGAGAAACATCTCAGACTGAAGAACTGTAATGTGATTAGAAGAGCTGTAGCCCGAATATTCACAACTGATTATGGGTTTATTAATGATCCATTCTTAAATTACCAATCTAATCTTAAATATTAACATTCTTGTGTTTTTTATTCTTCCAGAACTCACTAAAGACATAAATTCACTCACGAACATCCTTTCATTTTCTCTCAAAAGGGTTTTTTGTTGAAAAGGTAAAAATGTGACCCTGGACCACAAAACCATATGGTCAATTTTTTGAAAATGAGATTTCTACATCATCTGAAAGCTGAATAAATAAGTTTTCAATCGATGTATGCTTGTTAGGATAGGACAATATTTGAAAATCTAAAATCTGAGGGTGCAAAAAAATCTAAATATTAAGAAAATCACCTTTAAAGTTGTCCAAATGAGATTCTTAGCAATGCATGTTAATCAAACATTAAGTTTTGATATATTTACGGTAGGAAATTTACAAAATAATTTCATACATGATCTTAATATCCTAATGATTTTCGGCATGAAAGAAAAATGTATAATTTTGACCCATACAATGTAATTTTGGCTATTGCTACTAATATACCCGTGCTCCAGAGTCACAAATAAGGTTGGAAAAGGGCTCTTTAGAGGCTGAAAACATTCTTCACACCAAACAAACAAATAGTTCTTTTAAGAACTGTTCACGTAATGTTTTTTTAGGAACCAAAACTGATTCCTCTATGATATATTTACAAAAAAATACATTATTTTTGTGTTGTAAATACACACCATTGCTCTTCCTCAGGTTTGGTTTGGTTTTTCGTGGTGTGGAGATAAATTTAAAAACAAATTTTGTGGAATATAAAGGTTCCACACTCTTAATAATAAACTTTCTTGATTGCCATTAATGGTTCCATGGAGAACTTTTAGCATTTATGGAATCTTTCCATTCTACACAAGTTTCTTTATAGTGGAAAAAAAAGGTTATTCACATCCTTGAGGAAGCAAAAATGATATTGAGTATTAAACGTGTTGGAAAGTTTATTTTTAAGAGTTTCTAGTAGAAAAACAAAGAGTGTTTTTGCAGCAGTTCCATAGAAGAAAAAAGTTTGGATCTCCAAAGAAGCCTTTAATGAACATTTCCTATTTAACCATTATTTTTCTAAGTTTGAAGAACATTTTAGAACCTTTAAAGTACCTCTTGTGCATTAAAAGCTTCAATGGATTTTATAGATTCTTCATGGAACCATCAATGGCAATCAAGAACCATTAAGTATGAAGGTTCTCTATCTGATTAGAAGACAATTTTTTTTTTTAAAGAACTGTTCACTGGTAAGTTCTTTCAGCAACCAAAAATGGTTTAACCCCTTGATGTCACTGTCACGCCTGTGGTTTACTTGACCATTTTACAAATAAATCCTAATTTAATCATGACAAACTATATATCGTTAGAAAGGTCTAAGACTAAGAATTTTGTAGGAAAAGTAATAGATTAATTTATGAAACGAGTTCATAGCAGAAGTTCTGACCTCTGTCACAAAAAGACTTTCTTCATTGCCTTTTTCCCTTTCATGCTTTAGAAATCATAAGAAATTATATGAAGAGTTCAGATGCAAAAGCCTCTAAATCCATCTGACGTCTTTCTTTAAAAAATGCATTTTTATCAGGCTCCATTGTATAGGTTTGTATGCAAGTGCTGGTACTTCTGATTGGGCTGAGGCTGGGATTTTAGCGAGTTTGAAGTAAAAGTATTTGATGGACGTAAACTCACTATCATTATCTCAATTTTAACCGAGATGGCTTTTAGCTGGTTTTGCATCTGAACTCTTCATATATAACTTGAAAACTTAAAATCTCTAAATTCATCCTTTGAAAACCCTTTTAAAACCAGACATTGCACTATGATGGAAAATGTAGCCTACATCAAAATCATATCACAAAATGTTTTTGTTCATGAAATAAAAAAATAATTAAGTTTAAATAATCCATTCTCGTGCCTGTGTTCAAAAATTGTAAGTGACAGTGGGTTAATGGCTTAAATTTTCATGCTTTTGCCCATCGCTCTTCAGGTTTGGTTCCAGAACCGACGCGCCAAATTCCATAAACAAGAATGTCCATCTGACATTTTTCTTTAAAAAAATGCATTTTTATCAAGCTGAGGGTGGGATTTTAGCGACTTTGAAGTTAAAGTATTAGATGGATGTATAATATGTGTCCAGAGCATTCACTAAGTATATCCTTATCTCATTTTTGACCGAGATGGCTTTTATCTGGTTTTGCATCTGAACTCTTCATATATAACTTGAAAACTTAAAATCTCTAAATTCATCCTTTGAAAACCCTTTTAAAACCAGACATTGCACTATGATGGAAAATGTAGCCTACATCAAACTCATATCACAAATGTTTTTGAAAAAAAAAAAAAAAAGGCTTAAATTTTCATGCTTTTGCCCATCGCTCTTCTTTGCACTCTGATGGAAAATGTACATCAAAATCATATCACAAAATGTTTTTGTTCATGAAATAAAAACAAAATTAATTTAAATAATGCATTCTCATGCCTATGTTCAAAAATGCAAGTGACAGTGGGTTCATGGCTTAAATTCTCATGCTTTTGCCCATCGCTCTTCAGGTTTGGTTCCAGAACCGACGCGCCAAATTCCGTAAACAAGAGCGTGCCGCCAACTCCAAAGGAGCGAACGCCGCTGGCAATGGCTCCAGCACCAAGAAGTCAGGCGAGAACCGCTCTTCATCCGAGGATGACGAGTCTAAAGAGTCGACCTGCAGCCCGACGCCCGACAGCACGGCGTCTCTGCCCAGCTCTGGAAACATGGGCAGCCCAGGGACCAGCAGCCTCAGCCCCAGCCCAGTGTCGGGCTCCTCGGTCGCCTTCACCAACGCCTCCATCTCGCCCTCCATCCACCAGGGCCTGAAGAGCTCGCCGTGGCCCAGCATCGGCTCCGCCGGGGCGGCCTCTCTGACCCCCGGCGCCGTCCAGACCCAGGACCTGCTGAAAGCCTGGCAGCCGGCGGACAGTATGGCGGCCGGGCCGTTCGCGGGCGTTCTGTCCTCGTTCCACCGGAAACCCAACACAATCAAGACCAACCTGTTTTAGAGACTCCGCTTTGTGAGTCTCCGTCGCTCGTCTCCCGCTAGTTCCGTTCTGTCCATTGATTTGCGTAACGTTAGAGCTGGACTCCTGGGCCCGTATTCACAAAACATTTAATCTTAACACTAAGAGTTCTCCTAAAAACCTATTCACAAAGCTGCTGAGAAAAGCCTTAAAAGAGCAAGGGCAGGGTTGCCAGGTTTTCACAACAAAACCCACCCATTCGCGTTTAATAAAAAAAAAAAAAAAATGACATTATTGGTAGCCCAATTATTAAAATATCCCAATTATTAAAGTAGCCCAATTATGTGGGAAAACCATGGATTTGGCAACACCGATTAAGAGCAGGGTTGACCTCATTTCTATGGATGATGTCAGCATGCTTATTAACTATGCACACCGTGATTGGCTGATAGGGGAGGAGTCTCCGTCAGAAATGTATTCATAGAAATATTGTATCATTTTGCCGAATTCAAATGAAGATTTTAAAATGGCTAAAGTGTCAGTAATTAAACCCTCTGGCCCTCTTCGTGACCGAAAATATTTATATACTCTTAACACTAAGAGTTCTCCTAAATAGCAGAAAAAGAGCTTTCTCTTAAAACCTATTCACAAAGCTGCTGAGAAAAGTCTTAAACTAAGAGCAAGGGCAGGGTTGCCACTACAAAACCTGATCAAATCGCATTCTGGGGGATAAAAAAATACGTTTTTTTTTTTGTTGTTTTTTTAAACCTATAGTTAGGGTTTGTTTTTTTTACATTTCGGAAGCTAAATATGACATTATTGGTAGCCCAATTATTAATGTGAATTTGGCAACACTGATTAAGGGCGGGGTTGACCTCATTGCTATGGATGATGTCAGCATGCTTATTAACTATGCACACCGTGATTGGCTGATAGGGGAGGAGTCTCCATCAGAAATGTATTCATAGAAATATTGTATCATTTTGCCGAATCAAATGAAGATTTTAAAATGGCCCTGACCGAAAATATTTATATTTTAAAATTGAAGAAAATCGTAGCTTCATCTGAATGAGATGACACTTGGTGACTTTTGTCACATTAGCAATGTGAACAAACAAAAAAAATCATGGATATGATTCGGATATCTTAAAGGGTCAAAAAAATAAATTGTCACACCTGGCTTGTTTGTGGTCAAAAATGACAGACATAGGAAATGAGAACAAGGAAGATAATTTTTTGGTGGTACTGCAATCAAATTTATTGAAAAATAATATATAAATAATTAAATACAAAAATACATGCATTCCAATGGGGAAAAATAGCTTATTAAAATTGTATAAATATTGCATAGTATCATAAAATCTCCTCAAAAATATTATTGAACAAAAATTTACTCCATTGGTTTTCCTGGAAAAAAAAAAAAGTAAGTTACATTTCAAGGCTTCGGTCACTTTTGACCGCGAAGAACTCCTAAACGAAGAGCGCCAGAGGGTTAAACATGTATATGTTCAGCTAATTGTGAGCCTTTTACATGTGTGCTTCTTATAAACAATTAGCAAATATAATATAAACAGACTTTTAATGACACAGTAGAATAATCACGGCTAAGACATGCAAATCTAAAAGAAAACCAAGACAATAACAGCTTCATGCCCATCTTAGTTATGAAAAGGAGTTGGGATAACCTCCAAAACCAAAAAAAAAAAAAGATATGTGTGCAAAAAATGCAGCATCTTTGTAAAAAGTTTACATTCTGAGGCAGATTGCAACTTTAGCAAACAGAAACCAATGTTTTCACTGGTTATAATGGGAATTGTACTGGTTTCAGTGGAAATTGTGTTGGTCTCTACCTGGTAATTGATCAACTTGTTAAAACCACTAAATCCTAATGGAACATGTCCCAAAACACACTACTTTTTAACGGTTTTCAGTTTTAAAAGTTGATAGTTTGTAATGTATTTGCAGTGGAAACGGTTAGAATTTCTGTGATGGTTTCCTCTTTTTTTAAGTCTGAAAGGACAGATTTAGAAGCCAGTTTTAGCTCTAAAAAATGTAGGATCGACCCGCCTATTATTTTTAAGATGAACTGCTAAATCGTCAGATTCTGAGCTACTTTTATCCTTAAGATGTTTTGTGAATACGGGCCCTGATGTTAATTTATTGTCACGTTGGCGCTTCAGATGTGTGTGTGTCTGTGTTACTCTTACCGTCCATTCCTTGTGTTCATCGGCTCCGGTTCCTCTTTATTTTCCTCTTTACGGAGGCTGAAGGGACGCCACATCAACATCCCTTGAATTGTCAGCAAATGAGCTCATTTCCTCGTAAATGAAGGTCCATGAGCGCTCGTCCTCTAGCAGGAGCTCCAGAAGCAGAAATCAATTCAGGTCTTCAGGAAGAGACGTTGAACGAGAACGAAGCGTAATGCGATTAGAGGAGCTGTAACCAAATATTCACAGCAGATTATGGGTTTATTAATGATCCGCTCCTAAATGAGCAGTCTAATCTTAAAATATGAATATCCCAGCGCTCAACATCCGAGTTTCTGGGTTGATGTTAAGGATTGAGGATCAGAACCTGCGTCTTATTGATGAATTTCTCTTGCGGTTCTTCACTGAAGCTCTTGGAAGATGGATTTGATGTGTGTGAGAATGAGTGTGTCTCTGTGTGTGTATGAGGCCCCAGAAACAAGCATAGTTAAGCCACTTGTAGTTAATTTATTGAAGGAAATAGGAAAAAACATAAAAAAAAAGTTGGATGATTTTTTTAAGCTAGGCTTTTATTGAAAAATATTTTGTAAATATTAATATAAATACGATGTAGTTTCTTTTTTTTAATGTTTCCTGGCTCCAGTGCACGCCATGTGTTTCATGAATGATCTGCTGTATATAATCCATAAAAATTACAAAATAAAGAGTGAAAAGAAAGACCTTCTCCAGTTCCGTCTCATTTCAGACACATCACGTTCACATATGTTGCTATTATTTTTGTTCATATTTTGATTATTTCATTTTTAGGTTTTTGGATTTAATATAAAATTTATTTAAAGTTTTAGTAATTTTGTGTTTTTGCCTTTTTATATATACATATATATATTGTATATGTGACCCGCATGGGTTTATTTGTAGCAGTAGACAAAAATACATTGTATGGGTCAAAATTATCAATGTTTCTTTTATGCCAAAAATCATTAGGATATTAAGCTCATGTTCCATGAAAATATTTTGTATATTTCCTAACGTAAATATACCAAAACATAATTTTTGATTAGTAATATGCATTGCTAAGAACTTCATTTGGACAACTTTAAAGGTTATTTTCTCCGTATTTTATTTTTTTTGCGCCCTCAGATTCCAGATTTACACAATAACATCAATTTCATCAAAAAATGGCCATTATGACAGGTTTTAATATGTATATAGGTTTTATTTATATTTTTTTTATTTTTCAGTTTTCATTTTTTCTGTTCATTTTTGTTGATATTTTGAATTAGGTATTATTTTTAGATGTTTTGATTCAACATTAAATTTATTAAAGTTTTATTAAGTATTTTTGTGTGTATTTATATACATAAACATATATAAACTTTAATAACTTTCCATATATATAAAATTTAATATGCATATAGTTTTTATATTTTTTTCCCCCCAGTTTTTCCTTCATATTTTTGAATTCAATGTTAAATTGATAAAAGTTTCAGTCATTTTGTGTTTTTGACATTTTTATATGTATATATCTTTTAATGTATATATATATATATTTTTTTTTTTTAAATATGTATATTTTTATTTTAGTTTCAGTTATTTTAACTGGTCTTAAAGGCCGTCATCTTCAATTTTTAATGAATTCATTTGGTTATTTAAAATATTAAGCATTATCAGTGTTGAGGAAAGTTACTTTTAAAAGTAATGCATGACAACGCTGCGTTACTCCCTTAAAAAAGTACATTACTTAGTTACTTTTTATAGAAAGCATTACTTTTTTGTTACTTTTGTGTTACTTTTTAAATCTGGGCAGGGCTTTCTTGTTTGTTTTTAATATAAAAAGTTCCATTTTTAGCAAATGTAAAAGCCCTTTCACACCAAAAAGTGAAATGAACAAGCCTAAAGCTAAATAAATGTAAATTCCTGTCTGTAGTAGAACTGTAGGAAAAAGAAGTCCAACACTTTTCAGCAATGAGAGAAATGAAGCACAAATGTTAATCTAAAGTAAGTTTTGCTTATTAGTACGGTTGAATTGAATCAACAAAGGTCAGCAGCAAAGACATTGCTTAATAAAATGGGATTAAATACATAAAGGAAACAAAAAGCAACTTTTTGAAAAGTAACATTTTCTTGCAAATGAAAAGCAATGCATTAATTTACTAGTTACTTGAAAAAAGTAATGATTATGTAACCTGTGTTACTTGTAAATATACAAACATATAATTCAAACATATTTTTATAGTAATGTTTTGAATGCAACTTCATAAAACGACATGCTACTTTGATTTAAAAAAAGTTGAGAAAATATCTGAGACGCTAAAGAAATGTACTGTAATACAAAATTACCTTGAGAAATTTTTCTCCAGCGTTTTGATTAACAAACTTGTGATTAATCACAAACATGTGATATTAATAAAGAAAAAAAGCAGTATTTTCAGAAACAGACATGTAGGTACACAATACATAATATTACTACATAATATTTATGAAAAAATTATTTAGCAACAGGTGATCATATATATATATATATATATATATATATATATGAAGAGTTTATTTCCAAAAACAGATTTTTAAATGTTCAAAAATTATCTTTTTTTAATGTTATGTTTTTATTATTTGTTAGCTGTATTTTGTAGTATTTTATTTTATTTTTTACTTTATATAAAAAAAACCCAGTTTGAGATTAATTGGAAAAAACATGATTTTTGAAAATGGTTAAAAACTGAGTTATCGGTTTTCAAATGAACTCTTCATATATATATATATATATATATATATATACAGAAATTATTCCAATGACACACTTTCCTCTGAACAAGGCATTGTATTTTTTATTAAACTGAAAAAAGGGAGGAAAAAAACATTAAAAAGAAATTAAACACAATATTAACTTACAACAACAACACAGAGTTAAACAGTTAATAATATTCAAAAGGTTATGATTATTATGAATGACGTGCGAAGAAACGTATAAAGTTAAAAACTTAATACACAAAACAATTATGCAAGAACATATACATGCATTTCAGGAGAAACACCCCAATTATAATAAAAATTAAAGACACTGTTAAATAAAAACAAACGCTTTTCCTGCTGTTAGGATTGAAATAGAAAGACTACAGCTGTTTCATTATGGACGAGGTCAAACTCCACACACTGAATCTGAACAGCAAGATGTGATTTCATCCGGAACTCATTGAAAAGAAGGCTTCAGGATCTTTCGGACTGCATTTGAATCAGAATCAGAACGAACGAACGAACAAAAAGATTCACATCTCAATGATCATTCAGCGCCATCTGCTGTCCAGATCATGTCATAAACCTCCTCTGATCATCAAGACTGACTGAAGGCAGAGAAATGAAGGCAGAACTGCTGATTTTGGCTTTTCCCTTTCTTTCTTTTAAAGTCATAAAACATGCAAGAGAAACAAACGTGTTCATAATTAACACTTCAGTCACCAAAGGTGAGGAATGTTCCGATGACGTCACTTCCTCCGGACGCTGGCGTCGGGGGCAGGGCTGTAGTGACACGGCCTTTTGTTTAAATAATATCACAAACTAAAACCACCAGCTTTTGATTACATCGGATTAAATTAAAACCACTTTCTCTACCAGTGCAAAGTTTCCCTCGGTTCAGTTCAGTCCGGTCTGGATGTGGATTGGCTCATTTCTGCTGCTGCTGCTGCTTTAAACTGGCCAATAGGATTTTCTTATGGGCGGGGTCACGAACACCCGCCTCCTCCAGATCCTCCTCTGTGATGTCACTGCAGGGAACACACGTGATTGGATGAGCAGTTCGTATTTGGGAATCTAACTGAAAATATATTTAGGAACATTCAAATCACAATCGAGTTTGATTGGATCTTCCTGAGAAGCGCTGAGAAAAGTAACAGTAAAACATTTTGAATACCTACATGATTTAATAAATTTGTCAGTTTTTTGGACATACCGTTTGCAAATTACACGTTTTAATTAATTTTATTTGTGCAGTCAAATATATACACTGCCGCTCAAAAGTTTTTTACAAAAAAAAGTCTCTTATGCTCATCAAAGTTCCATTACTGTGATCAAAAATACAGAAATATTATTGCAATTCAAAATAACATTTTTTTATTTGAATATATTTTAAAATATAATTTATTTTGGTGATGCAAAGCTGAATTTTCATCATTACCATGCTAATCATGCTAGCAACTTTCTAATCATGCTAAAACATGTTAGTAACATGCTAATCATGCTAGAAACATGCTAGCAACTTGTTAATCATGTTAAAAACATGCCAGTAATATGCTGATAATGCTAGAATCATGCTAGCAACATGCTAATCATGCTAACAACTTTATAATCATGCTAAAACATGTTAGTAACATGCTAATCATGCTAGAAAACATGCTAGCAACTTGTTAATCATGTTAAAACATGCCAGTAATATGCTAATAATGCTAGAATCATGCTAGCAACATGCTAATAATGCTAGAAACATGCTAGCAAGTTTGCTAATAATGCTAGAAACATGCTAGTGATATGCTAATCATGCTAGAAACGTGTTAACAACATGCTAGTAGCACGTTAATCATGGCAACAACATGCTAATCATGCTAACATGATGTTAGTAACTTGCTAATCATGCTAACATCATGCTAGTGACCGGCTAATCATGTTAACAACATGCTAACAACTGGCTAATCATGCTAGAAACATGCTACCAATGTACTAACAACTTGCTACTCATGCTAGAGTCATGTTAGCAACATGCTAGTGACATGCTAATCATGTCAGAAACGTGTTAGTGACATGATATTCATGCTAGAAACATTCTAACAACATGCTAGTAACTTGATAATCATGCTAACACCATGCTAGTGACATGCTAATCATGTTAACAACATGTTAGTAACTTGTTAATCATTCTAGCAACATTGTAGTCATGCTAGAAGCATGCTAACAACATGCTAGTAACTTGCTAATCATGCCAACAACATACTAGTGACATCTATCTAACATTAAGCTTTTAAAACTACTTTAAACGTCAAAAACTTAAAACTTTTTTGAACGTTTTAAACTTTCAGGATTTATTCAAAATAGAAAAATATAAGTCTTTACTATCACCTTTAACACATCCTTGCTGAATAAAGGTATTCATTTCTTTCAAAGAGACAAAGAAAGAAAAAATCTACTGACCTCAAACTTTGAACGAGGTGTTTATTGTTACAAAAGTTTTCTATTTTGTTTTTATTTTCTAAGGCTGTTCTTTTTACTGTTTTAATTATCAAAGAATCCTGAAAAAGGTTTTCAAAAACTCTTTTCAACACTAATAATAAATCAGTATATTAGAATGATTTCTGAAGGATCATGTGAGTAATTCAGCTTTGCGTCACAGGAATAAATTATATTTTAAAGTATATTAAAGTAGAAAACCACTATTTTAAATAGCATTAACATTTCACAATTTTACTGTTTTTTCTGTATTTTTAATTCCATAAATGCAGCCTTCATGAGCAGAGAAGTTTCCTTTAAAAAGCATAAAAAATTGTACTGATCCCAATCTTCTGAGTGGCAGTGTGTATATATATTATATATATATTAATTAATTTATATTAATTATTTATATTTATACATTTATATTAACTGAACAACAGTACAATTACCAAACTAAAATGTATGGCCTAATGTTTTAAAACACTAAACCATAGAACTTTAATTTGGCTTAAAACCAAATGACACTGATAAACTTTGATAAACATTACATTTACACAGTAGGAACATTTAAAAAAATATATAAATAAATAAGTAACTAATAAGTTTTATTTTAACAATATTATTATTAATATTTTTTAAGAGTAAAATTATGGTATTAAAAATTACGGCTGTCTTTTTTTAAAAACACTAATTATAAGTTTAGTTAATAATAATAATAATAATAACAATAACTAGACAAACTTTAAGTTTGCTTGAGAATGCTTGTCCAGAAAATTTTAAAAAGTTTGAAAAAGTTGTAAAAGTTGTAAAAGTATTAAGTTTGATAGGTTTCGGTCTGAACGTTTAAAGTAGTTTTAAAGCTTAAAGCATGAATGTTTTGAAGACAGACAGATAAGCATGTTACTGACATGTGGTTAGCATGATTAACAAGTTACTAGCATGAATAGCATGTTACTAGTATGGTGCTAACATGATTAGCATGTTGTTAGCATGATTAGCAAGTTACTAGCATGTTGATACCATGATTAGCATTTTACTATCATGTTGCTGGCATGATTAGCATGTTACTAATATGTTTCTAGCATGATTAGCAAGTTGCTAGCATGATTCTAGCATGATTAACATTTTATTAGCAAGTTACTAACATGATTCTAACATGTTACTAGCATGTTTTTAACATGATTAGCATTTTGTTAGCATGATTAGCAAGTTACTAGCAGGTTGCTAACATGTTTCTAACATAATTTGCAAACTGCTAGCATGTTTCTAGCATGATTAGCATGTTGTTAACATGCTGTTAGCATGATTAGAAAGTAACTAGCATGAATAGCATGTTACTAGCATGCTGCTAACATGATTAGCATGTTGTTAACATTTTTCTAGAATTATTAAATTACAAGCATGTTGGCATGATTAGTAAGTTACTAGCATGTTGGTGGCATGATTAGCACATTACTAGAATGATTAGCATGTTTTCTAGCATGATTCTACTATAAATAACATGTTACTATCAAGTTGCTAGCATGACTCTACCATGATTAGCATGTTGCTAGCATGATTAGCAAGTTACTAGCATAATTCTAGCATGATTAGCTACTTACTAGCATAATCCTAGCATGATTAGCATGTCAGCAAGTTACTTGCTAAGTTGCTAACATGATTCTAGCATGTTATTAGCATATTGTTAGCATTATTAGCTAGTTACTAGCATAATTCTAGCATGATTAACATGTTAGCAAGTTACTAGCATGATTCTAGCATGATTAGCATTTTAGCAAGTTACTAGCATGATTCTAGCATGCTACTAACATGTTTCTAATATGATTAGCAAGTTGCTAGCATGATTCTAGCATGTTATTAGCATATTGTTAGCATGATTAGCTAGTTACTAACATAATTCTAGCATGATTAGCATGTCAGCAAGTTACTTGCTAAGTTGCTAGCATGATTCTAACATGTTATTAGCATATTGTTAGCATTATTAGCTAGTTACTAGCATAATTCTAGCATGATTAACATGTTAGCAAGTTACTAGCATGATTCTAGCATGATTCGCATGTTAGCAAAAGTTTATAGCATGATTCTAGCATGCTACTAACATGTTTCTAACTTGATTAGCAAGTTGCTAGCATGATTCTAGCATGTTATTAGCATATTGTTAGCATGATTAGCTAGTTACTAGCATAATTCTAGCATGATTAGCATGTTAGCAAGTTACTTGCTAAGTTGCTAGCATGATTCTAACATGTTATTAGCATATTGTTAGCATTATTAGCTAGTTACTAGCATAATTCTAGCATGATTAACATGTTAGCAAGTTACTAGCATGATTCTAGCATGATTCGCATGTTAGCAAAAGTTTATAGCATGATTCTAGCATGCTACTAACATGTTTCTAACTTGATTAGCAAGTTGCTAGCATGATTCTAGCATGTTATTAGCATATTGTTAGCATGATTAGCTAGTTACTAGCATAATTCTAGCATGATTAGCATGTCAGCAAGTTACTTGCTAAGTTGCTAGCATGATTCTAACATGTTATTAGCATATTGTTAGCATTATTAGCTAGTTACTAGCATAATTCTAGCATGATTAACATGTTAGCAAGTTACTAGCATGATTCTAGCATGATTCGCATGTTAGCAAAAGTTTATAGCATGATTCTAGCATGCTACTAACATGTTTCTAACTTGATTAGCAAGTTGCTAGCATGATTCTAGCATGTTATTAGCATATTGTTAGCATGATTAGCTAGTTACTAGCATAATTCTAGCATGATTAGCATGTTAGCAAGTTACTAGCATGATTCTAGCATGATTAGCATGTTATTAACATGTTAGCATGATTATCAAGTTAGTGTGAATGAGTGTGAATGGATTCTAATAGCAGATGAAGGGCAGCTTGATTGAGTCTGAAGGGATTGTGGGAGTTTTGTCAGTGTGAGTTTGAATAGTCTTGGCTCATTTGAACATTCTCTCAATGTAAGTCTATGGGATTGTTCACAGTTTTAATCATCATTTTTAGGAAAATCGTAAGTGCAATCAGTTAGAAAAGATACAGGAACTGGAGTCAGATCAGTCTGAAGATCTGGGCTGAGTTTGGAGTTTGTAGAGTTAAAGCTCTAGGAGGAGTTTGAGTTGATAATTTGAGCCTCAGAAGAAGAATTTAACTCTAAACTTAAGTCATATTTCAGTAAATGAAGTCAGCTCAGGTGTGAGAGCTCTTGTGTGTTTGTACCTGAGGAACTCCAGGTCGTCCCATCCGTTGTGCAGCAGTCCTTCCTCATAATGCTGCAGACCGAGCTTCTGGAGCCACTCACCGACGCTGCACTCCACCGACAGACTGCTGCTGCTGCTCTCGTCATGCCACAGACCCTAGCATTAATATCAGCACAAATAAATCAGTATTATTTTATAACTTTATAACAATTCACATTTATTATTACTAATTATTTTATATTAATATTATTACTACTTACTTACAAAATAATTAATCATTGTTCAATTTTACAATCATTTATTTATAATTTAATTAGAAATATAATAATAATAATAATAATAATAATAATAATATATTAATAATATAAAAAATGACTATTAATTGTTATTATTATTATTTTCTAATATTAATTATTTTTATTGTTATTAATTAATAATGGTCAACATAATATTAATTCTTATTACTATTATTATATCTAAATAATATTAATAAAAACATGGATGTTTTCTAATTATTATTTTTATTTGTAAAATAAATTGTAATTATTAATAATAATAATAATAATAATAATAATAATAATTTCATTATTAATTATTGTTCCTATTATTAACAATATAATTATTAATATTATTAACAATATAATGAATGATTATCATAATCATTTAAATAGTTTACTTTAAATAATAATAACAATACATATTTTTAATTGTTGTTATTAAAAATATAACACGATTATTTACATTTATATTATAATTCTAAATATTCTTTAAATATAAAATAACAGTATTATTAATAGTTAATAAATAATAATAATAATAAAATTAAGTATTATTAGCATAATGTAAATATTTTAAATAAATTAGATTTTAAATTTTAATTAATAAATATAAAATATAAAATAATGACTATTATTATTATTAATTATTGTTGTTATTATTATTATTAACAAAGTAATCTTATTTTATATCAAATTATTATTAATAATTTATATTTTATTTTAATATTTATATTATAATTGTTAATATGATTTAATATGTAAATACATGTTATTAATAATTGACAATTAATAACAGCTAATAATAATATAATTATTAATAATAATAATAAACAAAATAAAGTATTATTATTAGCATAATAAATATAAAACATAATAAGTATTAGTATTATAAATGATGCTGAAAATTCAGCTGCGAATCACAGAAATAAATTACATCTTAAAATATATTCAAACAGAAAGCAGTTAAAAACCGTAAAAATGTTTAAAAATGTTACTGTTTTTGCCATCTTTGGATCAAATAAATGAATAAAACTTCCCTAAAAAACATTACAAAAAACTGGTAATGTATACTAAATAAAATTATTATTATTATTATTATTATTATTATTATTATTAACAAAAATATTTATTATTATATTTAAAAATATTTAAAAAGTTAATAAATATAAAGTATAATATTTATATTTATTTACTTTTTAAAAATTCTTAAAAAATGAAAAAAAAAAAACCCCAAAAAAACAGAAAAAAAGCACGTGTAGTTTTGCTATTTTTGCATCTGTATTGTTGTGTCACCTCCTCAGGCAGGTCTTCTGCGATGCTCTCCTCCTGAATGGAGCGTGGAGGGAAGGTCAGGCCTCTGTGAGGAGCGGAGGCTTTCAATGCGCCTCTCCCCGACGGATACTCCACTTCGCTCAGAGTCTTGGCCATCTGCAGCACCGAACACGATTGGTCGTCCAGCCCCGAGGCCCCGCCTCCTCTGCGGAAAGGGGCGGAGCTCTGGTTCAGCATGGGCGGAGCGTCCAGACAGAAGGCCACGCCTCCTCCTCCACCTCCGGGGGACGACAGCGGTTTGGACGGAGCCGCAGAAGGAGGCGGGATCTTGACGTCGACGAGGTCCGGAAACATCCGCGGTTTTCCGAACGAGTTCTCGGCCATCTCCAGAGCTCCTTTGGGCAGCGGAGGAGGAGGGAAATCCGGCGGAGGGCGATTTAGCGAGCCGACGTGGGGCCCGATGTTCCCATCGTCCTCTGAAGAGACTTCCTCGCTGATGGGGCGAACCGGACGTCCTGCGGTCTGCCTGCGGCCCGGAGCCGAACTTCCACTGGGAGGCTTGTTTTTCCCCACACCGCCTGCAGGGGGAGCCGTTTTATTGGCTAGCGGAGGGAGCATGTCAGACACCAGAGCAGCCGATTGGTTGGGAACGCCTTCTAGAATGTAGTAGGCGGGGTTATTGAAGCTGTTTTTGCACGCCGTGACATCGCCCTCAAACGGATCCGCTTTGCCTCTGACACAATCAAAACAATACATGAGATTTCACAAGAATAGTAATGAGTTAAATATCAATGTCAGGGTTATTATTGTCAACTAAAACTATAAAACACTTATTAAAGATATTTATTACTTAAAACGTGTTAACTAAAAGCAAACTAAATTATAATAAATACTACAACAAATGTTATTTCAGCTTGAAGTACTAAAATGACTACAATTAAAACATTATCAGCAATAAAATTAATGTAAAGTTAAATGAAATACAATATTTAAAAAGATTAAGATACCAAATAAAATGAAACCAATTTTGCCAAATTAAATAATAATATTAAACCTTGAATAACCAAATTAAATTATATATATATATATATATATATATATATATATAAGTTATTTTTAATAAATAAAATAATAATAATAATAATATTAATAATTGTTTAAATATTAAGCATTTCTCATTTTCCTTTTAATTTGAATACCAAATTTTCCTTGAAAATAAAACAAATATGTATATATAATAATAATAATAATAATAATTTAAAATTTCAACTGGATGAATTTTTTTTGTTTAATTTGAAGTAACAAAATAACAAACTTACCTGAAAGAAAAAAAATAAAACAAATAATAATATATAATTAATAATAAATTAATTATGATTATTTATTTAATAATAATAATAATGTAATTTTTAACTGGACGGCAATGCAATTTGAAGTACCAAACTAACTAAAACTTACCTGAAAATAAAAAAACAATTATATTATAATTATAAATTAATTATGATTTTATTTTTATTTAATAATAATAAAAATCATTTTCAACCGGATGCCAAATGCAACTTATTTTTGTTTAATTTGATGTACCAAAATTACTAAAACTTACTTAAAATAACTTGTGTTAACTAAATAATAATAATAATAATAATAATAATAATAATAATAATATGAAATTATAATAAATGAATTATGCTTATTTACTACTACTACTACTACTACTACTACTAATAATAATAATAATAATAATAATAATAATTATTATTATTATTATTATTATTATTATCATCATTATTATTATTATTATTTTAAACTGGCTGTCAATGCAACATTTTACTTTTGTTTAATTTGAAGTACCAAAACAACTAAAACTTAATCTGAAATAAAAATGTAGAAACTTTATTATGTAAAATAACATGTTTTGCCAAATAAATAAACAAGTAAAATCTAGTTCAAAATATTAATAAATTAAATAGTATATGAATGATACTAAAATAACACTGGTGTGTGTGTGTGTGTGTGTTCACCTGTTCTGTGTGCTGTCCTCTTTGCAGGAGTGTGTGTGTGGATGTCGTCCTGTGACGCTCTTTTCTCCCTCCTCTGAAACCTTACTGAGATCAGCTGAGCCCAACTTCCTGCTGGTGGAAGGTCTGAAGGAACAAACGCGTCAGAATGAAACTCCTCATCGTCACTGACACTCCTGGGAAACGGCGATGAGTGTCAGATTCAGATGAATCAGCAATCATGACTCACTTGACATAGTCGTGTCCGCCTCGAGGAGGAAGAGTCCTGCCTTTGGGTCCACCAGTCTCATCTTTATCAACACTGATCCACTCTGAACATCACAGACACAAACACATCACTCACTGTGTGCTTATATACACTGCCGCTCAAAAGTTTGGGATCAGTAAGATTTTTAATGCTTTTTAAAGGAGACTTTTCTGCTCATCAAGGCTGTGTTTATTTGATTAAAAATACAGAAAAAAACTGTAATATTGTGAAATGTTAATGCAATTTAAAATAGTTGGTTTGTATTTTAATATACTTTAAAATATAATTTATTCCTGTGATGCAAAGCTGAATTTTCAGCATCATTACTCCGGTCTTCAGTGTCACATGATCCTTCAGAAATCATTGTAATATACTGATTTATTATCAGTTTTGGAAACAGTTGTGCTGCTTAATATTTTTTTTGTAACCTGTGATACTTTTTTCAGGATTCTTTGATAAATAAAACATTAAAAAGAATTTATTTATTTCAAATAGAAAACTTTTGTAACAATAAACACCTCGTCCAAATGGGGGTCAGTACTTTTTTTCTTTCTTTCTCTCTTTGAAAGAAATTAATACTTTTATTCAGCAAGGATGTGTTAAATTGATCAAAAGTGATAGTAAAGACTTATATTGCTAGAAAAGATTTATATTTTGAATAAATGCTGTTCTTTTTATTTTTTTATTCATCAAAGAATCCTGAAAAAAGTATCACAGGTTCCAAAAAAAAATATTAAGCAGCACAACTGTTTCCAACATTAATAATACAAGTAATAAATCAGTATATTAGAATGATTTCTGAACGGTTATTTGACACTAAAGACTGGAGTAATGGCTGATGAAAATTCAGCTTTGCATCACAGAAATAAATTATATTTTAAAGCATATTGAAATAAAAAAACTAATTGAATTGCAATAATATTTCATAATATTACATTTCTCTGTATTTTTGATCAAATAAGTTGAACTTTGATGAGCATTAAAGAGACTTTAAAAAACAAAACAAAAAAAAACATAAAAAGATCTTACTGATCCCAAACTTTTGAACGGCAGTGTAGATATATATGACAAAAACAAATGTAATTTCTGCATATAATGTACCGTAGAGTCGTTCTCTTGTTCCCATGCGTTCAGACGGGACTCTGACCCTCATGGAGCCGCGGATGTTCCCCGTTTCTTCTCCACGGTGAGACAGGTAAGTATGAAATTGCTGCGCTGTGCTGCCGATCATTGATTTAAGGGCCAGCACACACTCGCCTGCACAAACACACACACATGCATTATTAATAATAACTCAGGGAAAAATCAAATGCTTACACTATAAATAATATGCATTTTATTTAACTAAATGTCATTAAAAATTAAAATAACAAAATAAAATACATTTAATTGTATGTTATTTATTTTAAAAATGTAAACATTTTAAAAAATAATAGGCAGCAAGCATCAGAGCAATTGGAGTAACTGAAGCCATTTATAGATAATTTTAGTCAAAATTGGTGAAAAATCACGAAAACAACCACTAGTAATACGATTTAATGGGTTATCACTTTTGACCAATAGGTGGCACCGTTATCAAATTGATGTGGTGTGTTCAGTGTGAGGTGACAATGACAGTTTGTTGTCAATATGTCAAAGCTTTGCAGAGATACAGCCTCAGAGTCATTTTGGCATCATGGCTCAAAGTTGTTGCATTGCTATACAAAATCCATAACTTTATGTCAGTACAGTCTGAAGATGATCTGACTCAATTTTGGTGAAAATCGGACCAATGCACGTGGAGGAGTTCGAAAAAGTAGGTTTTGAACATTAATCAAAATGGCGGACAGGAATTTCGGCCAACTATGGCATAAAATTAATAGTTTATCACTCTTGACCAATAGGTGGCGCTGTTACCAAATTGATGTGGCGTGGTCAGTGTGAGGTGGCAATGGCACCTACAAAGTTTGGTGTAAATATGTTGAAACTTTGCACAGATACAGCCTCAGATACAGGTTTCTTTAAATGAAAACCTTTTTGTATATCAAGACAAAATCCATAACTTTTTGCCAGCATGGTCTAAAGAGGATCCAGTTGAAATTTGCTGAAAATCAGACCAAAAGTCCAGGAGGAGTTTGAAAAAGTAGGTTTTCAACAATCAAAACAGCGAACAGGGAATTCTGCAAACTATGGCATAATTGATATGTATGTTGTCGATATGACACAAGGAATATTTTGAGATCAGTTTCATTACAATAGGCTGATGCAATCAAAGGTTATTAGCAGTTTTAGAAATTGTATAATTATTGGTTATTGATTGGTCTGTCAACTCTTGACCAATAGGTGGCGCTATTATTAAATCGATGTGGTGTGTTCAGTGTGAGGTGACAATGACACACAAAGTTTGTTGTCAATACGTCAAAGCTTTGCAGAGATACAGCCTCAGAGTCATTTTGGCATCATGACTCAAATTTGTTGCATTGCTATACAGAAACGGTTTTGTCAATCAACACAAAATCCATAACTTTATGTCAGCACAGTCTGAAGATGATCTGACTCGATTTTGGTGAAAATCGGACCAATACACGTGGAGGAGTTCGAAAAAGTAGGTTTTGAACATTAATCAAAATGGCGGAGAGGAAGTTCGGCCAACTATGGCATAAAATTAATGGTTTGGAATCACTCTTGACCAATAGGTGGCGCTGTTACCAAATTAGTGTGGTGTGCTCAGTGTGAGGTGGCAATGGCACATACAAAGTTTGGTGTAAATATGTAAAAGCTTTGCAGAGATACAGCCTCAGAGTCATTTTGGCATCACGGTTCAAATTTGTTGCATTGCTATACAAAAACGGTTTTGTCTATTGACAAAATCTATAACTTTATATCAGCACAGTCTGAAGATGATCTGACTCGATTTTGGTGAAAATTGGACCAATGCACGTGGAGGAGTTCGAAAAAGTAGGTTTTGAACATTAATCAAAATAACGGACAGGAACTTCGGCCAACTATGGCATAAAATTAATGGTTTATCACTCTTGACCAATAGGTGGTGCTGTTACGATATCGATGTGGCGTGTTCAGTGTGAGGTGACAATGGCACATACAAAGTTTGGTGTAAATATGTCAAAGCTTTGCAGAGATACAGCCTCAGATATAGGCATCTTTCCAGCAAATTCATTAATGCATTAAATGAAAACCGCTTCATATATCAACATGAAATTCATAACTTTTCGCCAGCATGGTCTAAAGAGGACTCAGTTGAAATTTGTTGAAAATCTGACCAACAGTCTAGGAGGAGTTTGAAAAAGTAGGTTTTGAACATAAATCAAAATGGCGAACAGGGAAGTTTGCAAACGATGGCATATTTGGTATGTATGTTGTTGACATGACACAAGGGATATTTTGAGACCAGTTTCATTACAATAGGCTAATGCAATCAAAAGTTATTAGCATTTTTGGAAATTGTATGATTAATGATCAATGAATGGTTTATCAACTCTTGACCAATAGGTGGCGCTGTTACCAAATTGATGTGACGTGTTCAGTGTGAGGTGCCAATGGCACATAGAAAGTTAAAGTTTTGCAGAGATACAGCCTCAGATTCATATATCTAGTTTCATATATCAACATAAAATCCATAACTTTGATCCAGCATGGTCTGAAGATGATCCGAGTCAAATTTGGTGAAAATCGGACCAATGGTCTAGGAGGAGTTTGAAAAAGAAGGTTTTCAACATTGATCAAAATTGTGGAGTTTGGCCAATTTTTCATAACTGGAATCGATGTTCTCAACATGACCCAAGGAATATATCGAGATCACTTTCATTGACAATAGAATAGACCAATGTAATCAAATGTTATTAGCATTTTTTTTAAACATGCAATGTGGACCACAAAACCAGTCTTAAGTGTCAATTTTTCAAAATTGAGATTTATGCATCGCCTGAAAGCTGAGTAAATGAGCTTTCGATTGATGTATGGTTTGTTAGGATAGGGCAATATTTGGCCGAGACACAACGATTTGAAAATCTGGAACCTGAGGGCGCCAAAAAAATCAAAATATTGAGAAAATTGCCTTTAGGTGTCTAAATGAAGTTCTTAGCAACGCATATTACTAATCAAAAATTAAGTTTTGATGTATTTACAGTAGGAAATTTGCAAAATATCTTCATGGAACATGATGTTTACTTAATATCCTAATGATTTTTGGCATAAAAGTAAAATCGATAATTTTGACCCATACAATGTATTTTTGGCTATTGCTGAAAATATACCCGTGCAACATAAGACTGGTTTTGTCGTCCAGGGTCACATTTTTTATAACTTTTGGCCCAAACTTTTTGAGTACTGTCAGAGCATGGTGCCGAAGACACTAGGGGTGGCACGGTTCACAAAACCCACAATTCGGTTCGTATCACGGATTTAGTGTCACGGTTTTCGGTTCTGTACGGTTCTTGTTGTTATTTTTTTCTTTTAATCCTTAACACTCCAGATATTTCCTTCAGCATATGATATATAGCTTATTAGCTATCCACAATTTAGGATACAGTATTAACATTTTTGTAATATAATCATGCACTAACTGAATCAGACTTGACTTTAAGCACATTATTTGGACCATCTCTGAGTAAAAGCTAGGTGTGATTTTGATGATGACATTGATGATGACATGTTTTTCGTTTATGCAATAAATCCAGCAGGGCTCTGCTTACTTTTTGTTAAAAACTAAAAGAGAGAGAGAGGAAAAAAAAAGAATGTTGAGATTAATGTTTTAAATATAAAATTTTGAATATAGAAATATTAAATGATTTAAATCACTGAAAATATACTTTAAAAATGAAACTACAAGCCAGTAGGTGGCGTCAAGTCACTAATTACTGAAACATATTCATTTGATTCGTTTGAACGCTGATTCATTGAGGAATAAAGCAAGTGACTGTGTTTATGAATGGGAAATTGACTCACTAGATTAGTGTAAAAACGCACGTTCATTCATAAAAAACACCGCTGTGTTTGAATGGAGATGCGCTGCGGTTCAGTTGTGACAATGTTTCAAACTAATTTTCACAAAGAAATGGAGCAAAATCGGGCAATAGTGTTAGAGTCAGACAATGTAAGTAACTTAATATTACCTTCTTGTTTATTTAACTGTTGTATTAAATCAATATCTCATTTACAAACTCACATTATTGTTTACAGTGCGTGTAATGGTGCGCTGTGATTGGTTGAAATCACAGGAGACTGGCGTTTGTCGCGGTTTGGGAAAAAAGGGAGAACACATGACAGAATAACACTGCATATATTGCATTTTGTGTAAAATTAATAATGGACTTTTCAATACCGACCAGATACAATAGTAATGTTGGCAATAACTCAATTTTTTTTTTTTTTAAATGGCATTTAATCGCGTTTTGGAAAAGAGCTCTTCATATTGAATGCATTTTGCACAATGCTTGAACACATTGGCAGTTCTATCTACAGTTTTATTTCCGTTGTCATCGTAAGTAACATGAAATCCAAAATGTTCCCACACACCAGATTTGAACGGCGCGGCCGCATCCGGTAACTCCGGGTATCCTTCATTATCTCCTTCACTTGCCATTTCTGCAGCACTCCTTACTCCACTTTTACTGTCTGTATGTATGTTCCCGCGAAACTGTCTGAGGCCAAACTGAGGCCAATGCGTCGAACCGTGCGGTGCACACACGAACCGAACCGAGACAAGCGAACCGAACGGGTGTTTTTTCATGTACCGTGCCACCCCTAGAAGACACATACAAGGTTTCGGAAAAAAACACACAAAATTGGGTATGGATCAGTCTTGTGGGTATGGAGTTTCAGTTTTGTGATTTTTGGCCAATCCATTCAGAAGTTATAAAGCAAAAAAAACTATTTTTTCATATCTCCTGACCATCAAGTGGCACTGTGGTGAAACTGTGCAAGTAACCTCAGGTCATGGTTCTTAAAACACACAGCAAGTTTGGTCTCAAAATGCCAAACCATTGTGGAGATATAGCCTCATATTCATTTTTTATTCATGAATTATCTGAAAAAAAATAGTGGTCTGAAAATGATCTGAGCCAATTTCAGTGTAAATCAGACAAACCATCTAGGTCAAGTTCAAAAAAGTAGTCAAAAAAACTATTCGAACTATTAAAATTTTTACATTTGCTGTCACCAATCATAAAATAAAACACCCCAAACACAAACAAAAATCCAACACTTTTTCCAGTCTGAATGAATGCAAATCACAGAAGTAAAAGCTGAATTCTCAGATCCACCACAAGATGGTGCTACAGCAGACACCAGCGCACTTGCTCTTCTTCTGAGGTCTGGAGCATCTAGCCGAAGAACTTAATTCAAATAGTTTAAGTGTTGAGAAATTTATAGCAGCCTGATTAATAAACTGCTTTAATGTGTTTATTAAGACATCCTGAGGATGAAACACACGTACCATATGACTCATATCCGTCCAGGGATTTGACCGTCAGCAGCAGATGCTGGTCCTGTAGATATTCGATGTCTGACAGGATGGGCTTCAGTGTGGTTAGCTGTTTGGACGACCAGCCCACACGCAGGAAGTTCACATTATCACTGCTCTGAGTGTCGTTCTCATAGCTCTTCTTAAACTCTACACAGATGGACACACACATACATAGAGATTCAAATATGCATTAATTTATGCGTGTTTAAGCCTACATTTAGTTGATCCAAAGTACAGCAAAAACAGTAAATTTTAAAACATTTTTACTGTTTAATAACTGCTTTCTGTTTTAATATATTTTAAAATGTAATTTATTTCTGTGATGTAAAGCTGAATTTTCAGCATCATTACTCCAGTCTTCAGTGTCACATGACCCTTCATCACTCTAATATTCTGATTTGCTCCTCAAAAAAATATTTTCTAACATTTTAAATGTCTTTATCATCCTTGCTAAATAAAATAATTAATTTCTTAATTATATTGACTTCAAGCTTTTAAATGGTATAGTATATAATATTACTTTTTTTTATTTATTTTAGATAAATGTTGATCTTTGGATGTCTCTATTCTTTAAAAAATCCTGAAAAAATGTATTCAACTGTTTTAAATATTGATAATAATAATACTTATAAAATCAGTATATTAGAATGATTTCTGAAGGATCATGTGACACCGAAGACTGGAGTAATGATGATGTAAATTCAGCTTTGAACACAGGAATAAATTACATTTTTAAATATATTCAAATGGAAAACACAGAAAGTGCATATATTTTTCTATCTAGCTTTAGTGTATTTTTTTTTTTTCACATTTAATAACTTATTTATTTCAGTTAGTTGCCAAGGCAGCATTTCTTATTTTTATTTCAAAAGTTTTTCATTTTAGTTTTGGTAATTTTGTAGCATGCTTTATTTTTAAGTATTATTATTAACTTTAATTTAAGTTCTAAAATTACTTAAACTAAAAACAAATTAAAGTTACAAAGACAAAATAAATAAATAAGATGATACAAAAACTAATATTATATATATATATATATATATATATACACACACACATTATATATATGCACACACACACACACATATATATATATATATATATATATATATATATATATATATATATATATATATATATATAAATATACATAACTAATAGCATACAATTTCTGAAAATTAACTTAATTTCTGAAAATAAGTTCAAGTTCTAAATAAATAAATAAATCTACAACTAAAACTGAAATAAAAAATACTTATTTCTATTAGTTGCCAAGGCAGAAAGCTTTTCTAATTTTCAACTTTCTACTATTCCAATATTTAGTTATTTTATTTTTCATTTACATTTAAGTTTTCTTTATTTTAGTGAATTTATGTGTAATTTATTCCTAAAATTACTAAAAACAAATTAAAGCTACATAGAAAAAAACAATTAAAAGAAAAAACAACAACTAATAACTATGACAAAAGCACATACAATTTCTTAAAACTTAAACTTATTTCTGTCAGCTACCAAGGTAACATTTCAATTTCTATCTCTATTTTTATTTATTTAAGTTTTAGAAATGTTATGTGATTTTGTCACAGTTATTAGTTTTTGTTTGTTCTTATTATTTAATTTAATTTTAGTTTAAGTAATTTTAGAACTTAAAGTTAATAATAAGAACAAACAAAAACAAATAACAGTGTAACAAAATTACCAAAACTTAAACTAAAATGAAAAAAAAGATATAAAATGAGAAATGTTGCCTTTGTAAATAACAGAAATAAGTTTAAGTTCTAAATGTTCTAAAACTGAAATATACTTTCATATATATATATATATATATGTATTAGTGCTGTCAAATGATTAATCGCATCCAAAATAAAAGTTTATGTTTACATACTATATATTTGTGTACTGTGTATATTTATTATGTATATATAAATACACAAACATGCATGTATATATTAACGAAAAATATTTTCGATTTATATCTAAAATATTTATATTTATTTATAATCTAAATTGTATACAGGTATAAATATATATACATATAAATATTTTGTTTTAATATATACATGTATGTGTGTGTATTTATATGTACATAATAGATATACAAAGTAAACACACTTATAGTATGTAAACATAAACTTTTATTTTGGATGCGATTAATCGCGATTAATCGTTTGACAGCCCTAAATATATATATATATATATATATATATATACTTACTTTCATCAAATATATTTCTATTAGCTGCCAGGGCAGAAAGGCAGAAATAATGTCTGTTAGTTTAGTTTTCTAATTTCTAATTTCCACTATTTTAACATTTTGTTATTTTAATTTTCATTTACATTTAAGTTTTCCATTTTGGTGATTTAATGTACTTTACTTATTTCAATAAGTTGCCAAAGCAACATCTCTAATTTGCATTTAAGATTTGTATCTGACATTTATATATATTATATTTAAGCTTTCAATGACCTAAAATGATCAGTAATAGTTTTAGTTTTAGTTCACAATGACAACATGAGTCTCAGTCCACACAAAAGGAAGTCCAGTGCATCAGAACGCAGTTCATTTTCTTGAGCAAAAGCATGTGCAGATCACACTTTGACAGATCAGATAATGAATACTGAGAATACTTTGGTTTCTTACCCTCCAGACAGGTGGAGTAAAACTCAATGAAGAATTTGGTTCTGCTGGCCGTCTTGACGATGGCTTCGATGTTCTCGAACTCGATGTAGGCCTGTTCTGAAGACTTGGGCAGACCTGCGGAGGAACAGCAGCTCAATCTGAGCATCCACTAACAAAACCACAACCACAACATGAGCCATGAACACATGTGGCATACCTTTCTTCGAGACGAACTGCGACGTGACGCCCACCTCGAACGTCCCGAACACCGGCGAGTGGTCACTGGTGACGATATCATCTGTACAACCTGACAAACACACACACATATAGACACACACACAGTCAATATTCATGAGCAGTGGATAAACAAATCAGCCTCAATAACCACAACATTCATCACAAACACTCAGCTACTGATACAGGCCCTTATTTCTCATTTACTTTGAGAGTAAAGCTGGAAATGTATTTATTTAGGCATTTAGCAGATGCTTTAATTCAAAGTGACTTGGAGATTTAATTTAATAGAAGCTCAATATTTAGAGTATTTAAAAGCCCCCTCAACAAGTGTTTTTTTATTATACATTTAAACAACAATTATTAATCAATTATATGTGACCCTGGACCACAAAACCAGTCTTAAGGGTCAATTTTTTTATTTATCTGAAAGCTGTATAAATAAGCTTTCCATCAATGCATGTTTGTTAGGATAGGACAATATTTGTCTGAGAAAATTTGGAATCTGAGGGTGCAAAAAAATAAAAATCAATAAAAATAAAATTGTTTTTCTCAGATCTTAGCAATGCATATTACTAATCAAAAATTGGGTTTAATATATTTATGGTAGAAAATTGACTAAATATCTTTATAGAACATGATCTTAATTTCCTTACGATTTTTGGAAGAAAAGAAAATGTGATAATTTTGACCCATACAATGTATTTTTGTCTATTGCTAACTGGTTTTGTGCTCCAGGGTCACAAATAATCTTATCATTTATAATTTATAATATATAAATCTACTGCCGTTCAAAAGTTTGGGATCCGTAAGATTTTTTATGTTACTTATGTAGATTCTTATTCTCATAAAGGCTGCTTTTATTTGATCAAAAATCCAGAAAAAACATTAATATTGTGAAATATTATTTTAAATGTAAAATAACTGTTTTCTATGTGAATATATTTTAAAATTTATTTTATTTCTCTGATGCAAAGCTGAATTTTCAGCATCATTACTCCAGTCTTCAGTGTCACATGATCCTTCAGAAATCATTTTAATTTACTGATTTATTATCAGTGCTGTGGTGCTTGAACCTGTGATACTTTTTTTCAGGATTCTTTAATAAATAAAAAGTTAAAAAGACCAGCATTTATTTAAAATATAAATTTTTGTAACAATTTAAGCTACGATTTTAAGGTTTGTGGTCCACATTTTTTTTTTCTTTTTAAATTTTTAAATAAATTAATACTTTAATGTGTTAAATTGATCAAATGTAATAGCAAAGGCTTATATTGTTAGAAAAGATTTAGATCTTGAATAAACGCTGTAAGTTTTTATTCTTCAAAATCCTGAAAAAAATAAAAAATAAATAAATCACAGGTTCCAATAAAAATATAAATTGATTCTGAAGGATCATGTGGCACTGAAGACTGGAGTAATGATGCTGAAAATTCAGATTTGAAATCACAGGAATACATTTTAAAATATATTGAAATTATTATTTCAAACTGTATATTATATTATATTATATATTTTTTCTGTATTTTTTTTATCAAGTAAATGCAGCCTTGATGAGCATAAGAGAATTCTTTAAAAAACATAAAAAATCTTACTGATCCCAAACGATCTTTATTTATTTATTTATTTATTTTTATTAAGATATTACTGTAAAGTGCATACAATCATTCAACATTTTTGTCAACATTTTTACATTTTTTTAATGTAAACATGTTGGTGAATCAGTTTTTGATCAATTCATTAAAACTTAACGGCCAAACACAAGAATTATAAGTGCATAAATAAAGATACGAAGAAGAAATAATAATCAGAAATGTTTCTTAAGCAGCAAATCAGAATATTAGAATCAGGGTTCCCACTCTAAGCCAAATGTCAAATTCCCTGACTTTTCCCTGACTTTTACTGACTAAAAAGCAGAATTTCCATGACCTATATTTTTTCTCACAATTGTGAGTTTGTGTCTCGCAATTCCGACTCTTTTTTTGCAAATGCGAGTTTGTATTTCGCAATATAAACTCGCAATTGCAAGTTATGAAGACCATTTCTGAGAAAAAAAATACTGATATGTTCACAGAATTGCGAGTTTGTATCTCATAATTCTGACTTTACTTCTCAGATTATTTCTCCATTTCTTAATAACTCACAATTGCAAGTTTATATTTGTATCACGCAATTGTGAGACAAAAGATAACATTTTTTTTTTTTTTTTTCATTCAGTGGCAGAAACAGGTTTCCATACAAAACACACTACTTTTTTTTTTTTTTTGCCTTTAACCGTCAAATGCAATTTAACATTTTTATGTACTATTTCTACAGAAAAGTTTTTTTTTTATGATTTCAGGGGCTTAAACACAAGGATTTTGTTTGTCATCAAGTTCATCATTCATTATTTGCATTTCTTCCCATTTAGTATTTGCTTTTCTATTGTCTACTTTTAACACCCAGTCTTTGAAGTGGTCTTTTTTTTTAGCCAAAGCTCTTGAATTTTACATTTTCCTGGCATGTTTGCCTTAGTTATCAGGTACAGTCTGGTTTGATTTGACTTAAGCGATTGCCAGTTGACGCTGAAAAATAGCCTAACCATAAAAATAGATAAAACGTGTGAAACAACGCAAAAAATAAATAAGTAAATAAATAAATAAATAAATAAAAAATACAGTATAGAAAAACTAAATTTTGATAAATGGAATCTAAAATTTAAAGCAACAAACAAAAATCCCTGATATTCCATGACTTGAACCAAAGAAACATATAATTCCCTGACTTTCAATGTCTGGAATAGACCTTTTAAAATTCCATGATATTCCAGAAATTCCATGAGCCATGGGAACACTGTAGAATGATTTCTGAAGGATCATGTGACATTGAAGACTGGAATAATGATGCTGAAAATTCAGCTGCGCATCACAGAAATAAATGACATTTTAACAGATATTCACAAAGAAAAAATATATTTTACATTCTAATAATATTTCATAATTTTTCACAGTATGTTTAATCTAATCTAAAGTGTCTGTACCGTAAGAGTTGCACACAATGTGTGTCTCCGGATACGATTTCCAGAGGATTCTATCACACCATGAAGGAACGTTGGTCCGCATCTGAGAGACAAGAGGAATTTAAACAATGCCATGAAGACGCTTCACTTCCTTTGGCAAAAGGTCAGAGGACAGGAAGTAGCCGCCTCAGGACAGTAAACACGTTCACACAGGATTCTTCCTTCATGCACATGAAGACGAGCTTCTTTAAAGGGATAGTTCACCCAAAAATGAATCTGCTGTCAATTAAATTAAATTTAAGTTTTTTCTTGAGTAGAACAGTAAAGAAGATTTTTAGCTGAAAGCATGCTCCTTGGCGATTCATACAATGCGAGTCAATGGGTACCAGCACTTTGAAAACAGCGTATCAAGCAACACAAGATGAATCCCCGTGATTCATGATGATATATTGAGGTCTAATATACAAACTGAACATTATTTACAGCATTATTACCTGTAATCCAGAGCCTCTGTTGATTCTTTTTCATGAACCGATTCATTCAGACAGTTTGAATCATTGAACTTGCTCAGTTCACTAGTTTATAATCATGCAATATAACGTATATGTAATTATATCATTAAAGCATCCAATAATGATGTGAAGCATGGATGTTTTACATGTTTAAAGCATATAAATTGCATATAAATCAGCTTTCTGTTCAACATTAACCATGAAAAACCATAAAAATGCTCATTTGTCATCTTCATTTAAGTATTCGGTTCACACACGCTCATATCAGTAGCTTATCTGTCTTCAGTTTGAGTCAAACAGTTTCCTCAGTTCAGTGACTACTGAAGGATCAGATATACACCGCTATTTCATCTCATTTCCAGTCATCTGAAAGTGAGTTTTGATCAAGTAACCGCTCGAGTCGCGAACTGATTCAGATGATTCAGTCCAATTTGGTGAACCGATTCAAATAGTTCACTAAAAATAACTGATTCATTTGCGAACTAAACCGTTTGTTCTGAGGCCATGGATTACAGATAAATAATGTAAATAATGTTCAGATTCTTGCACAGACTGATTGTTTTGCTCCATAAGAACTCAATATATCATGCCTGATATGCTTTTCTGACTCTCAAAGTGCTGAGTTCAAAACATAGCACAGTACAAAAACGAATAAGACAGAAATCTGTAACATTTCTACTGTAATATCATATAGAAAAATATTCTGAATGTAGAATTCAAATACTCTCAAAGCAGTTGCATGTAGCTGAAGTGGAAACCGCTATATTTCTGCTGTTTTAGCATCACCTGCTGGCAGTAAATGAATTTGCAATAAGCCCGTCTGCTGTTTTTGTTCTGACCCATGTGAAAATCAACCCATGTTTTTACACTGCAAACATGCAGAATTGTAAATGTGGACTGGTGGATCAAGAAGATAATGCATTATAATCTAAACAATTAACAGTAAAATGTATTTATATGTTATGTAATTAATATAATAATTCATAATAATTGTTTAAATATAATATAACAATTGATACTTTTGACTCTTCCATTTTCTTTAAAAATGGTTTAAAGGCTGAAATGTGAAGTTTATCATTTTATAAAACTTTCTGTTTTTGTGAAAGCCTGTATAACTGTAAATCAGACATTTTAGCACGTTGCTATAGACGCTGCCCTACCATGGTCATATGGTATTCATTTTATTTGTGCAGGTCTTGAAAAAGTCCTAAAGTTTTAAATTTGAGCTTAAAAATCCCGCAGATACCCTTGGAACAGCACATTGGTCAAATGTCATTGTTTTTAACTGAGCTCTATAAATACATTTCACAAATTAATTCCAAAATACATATCTCTCCAAAATGGCAGAAAATCACAATTTGATCTAATTAATTAGGAATAGGGAATCCCAGAATGCCTAAAAGACGCTTAATAAAAAATTATTTTAAAAATAGGCCACCATGCTACACAACCAGTCAAAAGTTTTTGAACAGTAAGAACAGTACGATTTTTAATCTTATTGAAAGAAGTCTCTTCTGCCTGCATTTATTTGATCCGAAGTACCGCAAAAACAGTCTAATTTTTACTATTTAAAATAACTGTTTTCCATATGAATACATTTAAAATTGTAATTTATTCCTGTGATTTCAAAACTGAATTTTTTGCATCATTACTGCAGATTTGCTGCTCGAAAAACATTTATTATTATTATGTTGAAAACAGCCGAGCAGAACTTTTTCAGGTTTCTCAGATGAATAGAAAGTTCAGAAGAACAGCCTTTATCTGATATAGAAATATTAATTTAACAGCAAATCATTATATTAGAATGATTTCTGAAGGATCATGTGACTGAAGACTGGAGTAATGATGCTGAAAATTCAGCTGCACATCACAGGAATAAATTACATTTTAAAATCTATTCAAATAGAAAGCAGTTATTTTAAACAGTAAAAATATTTCAAAATTTTCTGTTTCTGCTGTACTTCGGATCTAATGAAGGCTTGGTGAGCAGAAGAGACTTATAAAAATATAAAAAATCGTAGCTGTTACAGTTTTTCACTTTCATTAGCATCTATACAAAAGGGGAAAACTAAAGAATAATTTTGTACTGCAATGTAAACATGGAGCGTGTAACACACACTGCAATGATTTATAAACAAGAGAGTGTCATTCCTGTTTTGTAAAGAAATTTTACAAAAGAAAACACTGTATAATGCTACCTTCTGTCGGTGTTTTTTAGGTTGTGTTCAGAGCGAAAAAAGGGAAAACCTTTGCTAGAGTTGACTTGAGGCATTAATGAAGTGTTTGGGTAGTTTTAGTGCAGTTTGAACGTGATTTGCTGTGTCAAGTTGAAAGATGGTTATGAAAAGCGACTTTAGTACTAAGAAATGTGTTCTAGTGATTGCAAAAAACTGTCAAATGTACAAAACATTCACTTCATTTGTGACGCTGGAGCACAAAACCAGTTATAAGTCGCTGGGGTATATTAGTAGCAATAGGCAAAAATACATTGCATGGGTCAAAATTATTTGTTTCTTTTATGCCAAAAATCATTAGGATATTAAGTAAAGATCATGTTCCATGAAGATATTTTATAAGTTTCCTACCATAAATATATTAAAACTTAATTTTTGATTAGTGATATGCATTGCTAAGAACTTCATTTGGACAACTTTAAAGGTGATTTTCTCAATATTTAAATTTTTTGCAACCTCCAGAGTCCAGATTTTCAAATAGTTGTATCTCGGGCCAAATATTGTCCTATCTGAACAAACCATACAACAATGGAAAGCTTATTTATTCAGAAAAATTGACCCTTATGACTGGTTTTGTGGTCCAGTGTCACATTTGTCTTTTTTTGTGAAAATCGCAATAAAAAAAAAAAATAAATAAATAAATAAATGGATTTAAAAGGGGAGAAAAAAAACAAACAAACAAAAAACACACTGAAGCTAGGATAGGTGTGGTATGTGTCATATTATTAGCATTATTATTACATTTATTATTATTATTGATTACTGTTGCTGGCATCACAAAATATCATCACCATCGATTTTTTTTGTTTTAAAATTATTATTACTACTGTTATTATTTACATTATTATTGTTATCATATTATCATTATTATTAGTAGTAGTAGTATCATTACTGTTATTTTTTTACTGTTTTCAACATCTTTAGTATTACTATTATTATTATTGTTATTATTATTATTACTGCTGCCGTCATCACAAAATTTTCCTGTTATCATCACCATACTTAGTATTACTATTATTATTATTATACATACTATTAATACTTTAATGTTTATACTATTACATGTTTGTCATTTCTGCTTATTGCTCATCATCATTGTTATTATTATCATTACTATTATAAATGTAAGTTTTTGTGTTCTGTGTTAACCGCATGTTGTATGTTTTTCACTTCTAATAAAATAAAAAATAAAAAAAATCGCAATAAATGTATCATGGACTTCATATTGCAGTGTTATCGCATCGTGAGATTTTGATATCGTTACGTTCAACTCAAGAAAAAAAGTCTCCTATGTCATGCAGGATGAATAAATGAACAGCATGTTGTCATAATTAGGTGAATTATCTCTTTAAGACAGTATTGTTTCAGTAAGTAAACATGGGCAGATTCTGACGTACCCCAGTTGCCTTTTGTTTCTGCCAGACATATGTGTCTCGCGAGCCGCGCTCATAACGGTACGTGGGCGGATAGGTGATCTCTTCCTCAGCTGGACACACACACACACACACACACACAGGAAATGATGCGGCAAGGAAAGGAAATGCTGTTAAGCCAAGACACTCAGATCTCAAATGCACATTTAAAAACACCTGGAGGAGAAACTACATTTAAAAAGTAAATGCATGACAACAAACATAAAATAATGCAAATCCTCATGCAAGAAGGTAAATGTGAAGGCCTTGTTTCATTGCAAAAGAAGAACAAAATATAAAATACAAAATAAATAGTTTATTAGGTATGCCGGTATGCAATTTTCATGTTGCGATTAATTGATAATGTTTTTATCCCGGTATACGGTATTATCACGGTATTGAAATTTAGTTGCAAAAAAGTGATAATGAAGTATAATAACAAAAATTACTGAACATTAAAACACAATAAAGCAATACACAAAAAAATTTATAAAGTGCTAAAGAATTAAAAGACCAATGGGTATCACTTTACAGTAAGATCTCATTAGTTAATTATTATTAGTTAACATGATCAATAAACAAAAGCTACATTTGCTACAGAAGTTATTAATCTTTGTTAAAAATAACACAACTTTTAGTTCATCTTAGCTCGGTTTATTAAAAAAAAACCTTTTGATATTATATTATATTATATTATATTATATTATATACTGTTATTCAGTTAATATTGTATATTATACTGGAATTCTCTAAGATTAATAAATGTTTAGAAGAATGTTTAGAAGAATTTTTCACTGGGAGTTTATGTTAACTAATTAATTAAGTAATGTTAGTTATGTTAATGAAGCCCTAAAGTAAACCGTGACCAAAAAGAATAACAATAAATAATCAATACACTCAAACAATATCTAGGGCATGTTGTAGTCCAGATTAAAATGTAAAAAGTGTTCAAATAAATAGCCTATTGAGTCTAAATATTGAAGTATTTGGTGCTGTGATGAACACCACTGCAAATACAAAGATCTGAATGCTATTTAAATCATTTAAATAACTTTTAGAAAGTAGCGCAGCAGCTTTGTTTCTGGGTTAATGTTGCATTTGCGGTTTAGCGCCATCTGCTGTCAGAGAGAGAATGTACATTTTCAATTTCATCCAGAGCGCATCTCATTTCTGTTTTTTTTCACGTCTTAGACGCAGTTTACAACGGTGTTGTGCATTTAACCAGTTAATGTGAAAAGTATTCTTAAAATGCATTCAAAATTCTAAATAGTTTTTAATAAATAATTATTTCTGGTATTTTGAAATGCCCACGATAACAATACCATGCATATTCATTATCGTGATATATCGCATTACCGAATATTAGATTTTTTTATGCATGCGCAGACAGAGACTGAGGTGAGGCGTACCGAAGCGAAGGAAGACCTTGTTCTTCTCTCTCTCCAGATTTAGCTGGTCCACCTTCAACAATGGCTCAAACTCCTTCCTGTTGATGTAGTTGAGGATTTCCTGTGAGAGAAAGAGGGAGAGAGTGTTCAGAGTCAGACTCACATCTGTGCGGGTCGAGACTGACAGAGCTGGGTAGTAAGTGATTATTACAAGTAATCTGGATTACGTAATCAGATTCCAAAAATGAAGTACTTGTAATCAGAGTTAGTTACATTTTAAAGGACTCCTAATCAGACTACAGTTACTTTTTTATAGATTACATCAGTAGTGGACTGGCCATCTGGAGCACCGGGACTTTTCCCAGTGGGCCGCTGGCCAGCGTGGGCCGGCCCAGTCAGTAGGAATACACAAATATTTAAAAAAATTTAAATGAAATGCTAAATTGAAACCATATTGCATCTTTACTCTATGCAGACGGGCCGCTGCCGATTAAAAAGTGTGTTTATTTTCATGCAAATTTATCACCAGGCCCAAACCTCCCCTCCCTATTTGGTCTATTCCAAGATTGTGGGTCCTGGAACACACCCCTTTTTCGCTTCTGATTGACGTACAGATATCAGGCGCGTAGCTATTGCTTAGCCTTATCAGAATCAGCTTATCAAAATTCTCAGCCGAGTCCGTGACCGTCTTTTCCCCTTCTCCTAAAACAGCTATACTGTTTCAGCTATTAAAATAGTTACATTTTGTATGTAACGGCAAAGTGATTAGTTAATTTTGAAAGACGATTGGAGCATTTTTTTGTTTGGTAAATATAAGTTTTCGTTTTTTAAAGGATCAAACAGTGACCAGCGGAAGACTGTTCATAGTCTGTTTGATCAATTTACCTTCTCAAATCATCAGGACTTACCTAAAATAAAATCTATAGACATAAAACAGTTCAAGTAGCCGCAAAACAATGTTAGTTTAAGGGTTAAACCCAAATAAATGTGTGCTATTAGGCGCATATCCAGTCGTTTTTGCGGAGAGGGGATGCTGAAGCCGCTTTGCAGGACACGCAGGCGCCAGCGCGATCATTTGCATATTTTCATTAGAAACGATTTTAAATTTTCCGTCATTTTTGCTCACAGAGGTAAGAGTAATAGATCATTCGGAAATAAGGGTCTACTTTTATTTGTGTGCACTCACAATATTAACAAAACGTGGTTTTATAAAATATAGAAAACAAACATGATACGCTTTCACTGCATCAAGATGATGCTCCCTGACCAGCAATATTGTTTATAATTTTATATCTTGTTTTAATGTTCTTACCTTTGTTTCTTTGTTCTACAAATATGACCGAATAAATGTTCAGTGCTGCTTCAAATAAATGTTTAAATAGCATTTTTTTTCTATATTTTGTTATATTCTTATGCTAGTAAGTGTTAAAAATTAGTCTCCACATTAATGAGCCAATGTATTATGATGTGGTCCAGGGCCACTTTTTGGTCCCAGTCCGCCCCTGGATTACATGATTACATATTATTCACACAATAGCAATAAATTCATAACTCGTTGATTTCCCCTACTTTTTTTATTATATACATTCAGAAAGTCCAGTTTTGTGGACATTCACACCACAGCTGGAATCAGTGATACTTGCCTTCAGTAATTATAAAATATGGCATTAAACAAATGTTAAAAATATACGTTCTTTATATTGTTTCTACATTAATTTGAAGCATGAATGTGAAATTATTGCGCTATTAAATTATAATTAAAAACTTTAATGTCATGTAGGATTACGCACGATTCATTTTAGGAAAAATGCGTGAATAATTAGTTTTGGTTTTAATTTGGTTTTAAATGTTATTACAATATAAAATAATGTTTTTTACTTCAATATACTTCAAAATGTAATTTATTCCTTTGATGCAAAGCTGAATTTTCATCAGCCATTACTCCAGTCTTAAGCGTCACATGATCCTTCAGAAATCATTCTAATATTCTGATTTATTATTAGAATTATCAGTGTTGTGCTGCCAAATGAACCTGTGATTCTTTTTTTCAGGATTGTTTGAAGAATAAGTTTAAAAAGCATGTATTCAAAATCCAACAATGTAAATCTATGCTATCATTTTTTGTTTTTTATTAATTTAACATATCCTTGGTGAATAAAAGAAATAAAAATTAAAAAAAAAAAAAAAAAAAAAAGAAAGAATAAAAATTTACTGACCCCAAACTTTTGAATGGTAGTGTAATTGTTTATGATTTAATTAATTGTTAGCTTTTCATTAAACCCACAAACCCCCTGCAGTTCCTTTTACGAACCCGAGTTTGGGAAACCTTGTGTTTAATTGTTGTAAATTACAATGAATGGAACATTTTCTTCATCATTATGCTACAAGATATTCCTATTTAAATCAATGTGATAAATGAGTTAAAAGTAATCTAAAAGTAAATCCTAAAATATGTAATGCAACTGATTACACAATTTTTGTCCTGCAATCTGAGAATCTGTACCTGATTACAATTTGCAAGTACTCTTCCCAGCTCTGGAGACTGAGTGTACTAGACCACACTGTGCAGTGCACACTACTGTTTCACAGCGTTCACCTGAATGTCCATGTCTAGACGGTAGTTGAGATCGCCGAACCAGAAGAGATGCGTGAATTTCAGCGAGATGTCGAAGGAGTTCAGCTGTTTATCGCCCAGCGACAGCTGACGCAGAATGTCCAGATAGTTCTGGTTCCGTCTGCCGGGGGTCAAAGGTCATGAATATATCACACATTCACTGAGAAACGGCTGCCAAACAAACTGCAAACTGACTGTTTGTTACTCGAGTCGCACCTGTGGATTTTCTCGTTGCCGGACGTCAGGTGACAGTTAACGAATCCAAACGACGTCCCGTTAAACATGAAGGACACGCCCACTGCTCCTTTGTTTCCTAGGAAAGAGACAGCAACAAATAAATAATGCAAACTGCTGGTAGTTTTTCTGGAAAGATTACAATTTAAACTTTGCTATGCTTGTTTGTAGGGTTGCAACATTGGGTCAAAATTTGGTGATTATACACTACTGTTCAAAAGTTTGAGATTTTTAATGTTTTTAAAAGAAGTTTCTTATGCTCATCAAGACTGTTTGTGTTTGATCAAAAAAGCAGAAAAAATAAAATAAAATTGTGAAATATTATTACAATGTAAAACAGTGTTTTTCTATATTAATATACATTCAAATGTAATTTATATCTGTAATTAAAGCTGAATTTCCAGCATCATTACTCCAGTCTTCAGTGTCACATGATCCTAAAAAATTATTCTAATTTGCTGATTTATTATCAGTGCTGGAAACTTTTTTTAGGATTCTTTGATCAATAAAAGGTTAAAAAGTACAGCATTTATTTTAAATAGAACGTTTTTCAAACAATACACACTACTGTTCAAAAGTTTGGGCTCAGTACATTTTTATTCTTTCTTTTTTTGAAAGAAATGAATACTTTTATTCACCAAGGATGTGTTAAATTAATAAAAAGTGATAGTATAGATGTACATTATTAGAAAAGATGTATATTTTGAATAAATGCCGTTCTTTTAAACTTGTTATTCATCAAAGAATCATGAAAAAACTAAACAAAATTGTCAGCACAACTGTTTTATTCTAATAATAAATCAGTATATTAGAGTGATTTCTGAAGGATCATGTGACACTTAAGACTGGAGTAACAGCTGATGAAAATTCAGCTTTGCATCACAGGAATAAATTATATTTTAATGCATATTGAAATAAAAACCATTTTTTGTTGATTTATATTTACATGTGTGTATTTTTTTATTCTCATCTTATTTTTATTGTCTCTGAGTTGTTGTTTTCTCAGTGTACTGGAAGCTAATGTCACAAAAACAAATTCCTTGTATGTGCATCTGATTCTATATTGTAATAACATTTTGCAACATTACTGTTTTTTTCTGTATTTTTGTTCAAATAAATGCAGCCTTGATGAGCAGAAGAGACTTTTGTGCGGTAGTGTATATGTGACCCTGGAGCACAAAACCAGTCTTAAGTCGCTGGGGTATATTTGTAGCAATAGCCAAAAATACATTGTATTATGCCAAAAATCATTAGGATATTTAGTAAAGATCATGTTCCATGAAGATCTTTTGTAAATTTCCTACCGTAAATGTATCAAAACTTAATTTATGATTAGTAATATGCATTGGTAAGAACTTAATTTGGACAACTTTAAAGGTGATTTTCTCAGTATTTTTATTTTTAGGCAACCTCAGATTCCAGATTTCAAATAGTTGTATCTCGGCCAAATACTGTTCTATTCCTAACCAACCATACATCAATGGAAATTTATTTATTCACCTTTCAGATTATAAAATTCAGATTTCAGATTAAAAAAAAAGAAATTTTGATTTTTTTTTTTTTTTTTTTTTGGTGGTCCAGGGTCACATATCATATATCAAGGCCATAAAATAATAACAATATGTGTTTATTTTATTTTATTTCAATTAATACACTCTAATCCAAAAAAACTAAACTTTGAGGTTTGTGTTCTGACCGAGTGTGTTGGCGATTCCCGTTTTGACGCTGGACATTCCCACGTGACTGATGCGGTTCTCGTGTTCGGCCTTCACTAACACCACAATCTTTATGTTCCACAGCGTCTGCACTGCGATCTAAAGCCACAAACACACACAGATCAAACACTCGTGTGTTTCCCTTGTTCAGTTACTGCGGAAAGTTGAACCGCCAGATGAGAAACACAGGCGAGCGACACGACAGAAAAACACATTAAAGTCTAATAAAGTCACAGTCATAACAGTCGCAGGATCATTAAACACACAAACACATATGTGGCAGCTTTTTATATGCTGGAAGATTCATTTATGAGCCTTTCTGCTCTAAGAGATTTCAGCTGCATCTCTCTTTATTCACACTTGCTTTAATAATTTAGTCTGAACTCGCTAATAACACAGTTGTGATATTAAACCACAGCAACATGAACTAAAACTACTAAAAACTTTCCAAATTATTTACAAAAACTATAATATTAACCCTTTATTGTCACTTCCATTTTGAACATAGACATGCATTATTTAAACTTAATTTTTTGTATTTTATGAACAAAAACATTTTGTGATAAGATTTTGCTGTACATTTTCCATCATAGTGCAATGTCTGATTTTAAAATGCTTTTTAAAGGATGAATTTTGAGATTTTAAGTTTTCATGTGCTATATATGCTATATATAAAGCATGATAGAGAAAAAGGCAACTAAGAAAGTCTTTTTGTGACAAAGGTCAGAACTCCTGTTATGAAGTAGATTTTTAAGGGTGCACTCTTTTCATAAATGAATCTATTACTTTTCCTACAAAATATGTAACACAAAAAATGGTAAAATATCTATTTAGGATGATATATATGATATATAATATATATCATATATATGATATATTTCCAATGATATATAGTTTGTCATGATTAAATTAGGATTTATTTGTAAAATGGTAAACTTAGCATCCCATAGGTGGGACAGTGACAATTAAGGGGTTAAATATTGTAATTATATGCTAATACGTGAAAAACAAATGCACATGGCAAAAAAATGTAATAAAAAATTAAACTGGAAGCTTTTGGCTTTACTTTTTTTTTTAAATATTCATAATTATAACAGTATATAAATAATACAATTCCAAAACCTAAAACTAATCATAGGAATGTCAAAAGCACAGAACAGAACGAGTGAAAGTGAAAGTTGAGAACGTGAGGGGGAGAGCTGCGGTGTGTCTCACGGGTTTGTAGTCGATCTCGGTGTAGTCTTTGAGGGCGCAGCGGAGCGTCTCCACCCACTCCTTATCACACACAGAGTTCTCCTGTGTCCCGAACACATAGATGTCATGAGGGATCATCACTGCCATCTCATCCAGAGTCTTCCCCAAACCTCGAGATAAAATCCATGATCCCATTGACTTCGGAGCAGGAACACTGCCTGAGGAGAGACGGAGTGAGTGAGTGAGTGAAAGAGCGAGTGAGAGAGTGAGTGAAAGTGTGTGTGAGTGAGTGAGGGCAAGTGTGAGTGAGTGACTGAGAGAGAGAGTGAGTGATTGAGAGAGTGAGTGTGTGTGTGTGTGTGTGTGTGTGTGTGTGTGTGTGTGCGCGAGTGTGAGTGAGTGAGTGAGTGAGTGAGTGAGTGAGTACAGGAGTGAGAGACAGAGAGTGAGTAAATGTGAATGAGTGAATAAGTGCAAGTGTGAGTAAGTGCGAGTGTGAGTGAATGGGTAAAGGAGTGAGAGAGAGTGAGTAAATATGAGTGAGTGAATGAGTGAATAAGTGTAAGTGTGAGTAAGTGCGAGTGAGTGAGTGAGTGAGTGTGTGCGAGTGTGAGTGGTGAATAAGTGCAAGTGTGAGTGAGTAAGTGCGAGTGAGTGAGTATGTGGGATTGTGAGTGAGTGAATAAGTGCAAGTGTGAGAGTGAGTATGTGCGAGTGTGAGAGTGCGAGTGTGAGTAAGTGTAATGTGAGTAAGTGTGAGTGCAAGAATAAGTGCAAGTGTGAGTAAGTGCGAGTGAGTGAGTGTGTGCGAGTGTGAGTGGTGAATAAGTGCAAGTGTGAGAGTGAGTATGTGCGAGTGTGAGAGTGCGAGTGTGAGTAAGTGTAATGTGAGTAAGTGTGAGTGCAAGAATAAGTGCAAGTGTGAGTAAGTGCGAGTGAGTGAGTGTGTGCGAGTGTGAGTGGTGAATAAGTGCAAGTGTGAGTGAGTAAGTGCGAGTGAGTGAGTATGTGGGATTGTGAGTGAGTGAATAAGTGCAAGTGTGAGAGTGAGTATGTGCGAGTGTGAGAGTGCGAGTGTGAGTAAGTGTAATGTGAGTAAGTGTGAGTGCAAGAATATGTGCAAGTGTGAGTAAGTGCGAGTGAGTGAGTGTGTGCGAGTGTGAGTGGTGAATAAGTGCAAGTGTGAGTGAGTAAGTGCGAGTGAGTGAGTATGTGGGATTGTGAGTGAGTGAATAAGTGCAAGTGTGAGAGTGAGTATGTGCGAGTGTGAGTAAGTGTAATGTGAGTAAGTGTGAGTGCAAGAATAAGTGCAAGTGTGAGTAAGTGCAAGTGTGAGTGAGTGTGAGTGTAAGGGAATGAGTAAGTACGTTTGAATGAGTGAATGAGTGAGAATGTAAGAGAATGAGTGAGTGCGTGCGAGTATGAGAGTGTAAGTGAGAGTGAGTGCAATTGTGAGTGAGTGAATGAGTTACTGAGTGAATGAATGAGTGAGTGAGAATGAGAGAATGAGTGAGTGAGTGTGTGCGGGTATGAGTGTAAGTGAGAGTGAGTGCAGTTGTGTGAGTGAGTGAATGAGTGAGTGAGTGTGAGAAAATGAGTGAGTGCGTGTGAGTATGAGAGTGTAAGTGAGTGTAAGTGCGAATGTGTAAGTGAATGAATGAGTGAGTGAATGAGTGAGTGTGAGAGAATGACTGCGTGTGAGTATGAGAGTGTAAGTGAGAGTGAGTAATAATGAGAGTGTGTGTCTGAGTCAATGTGTGTGATTATTAGGGGTGGGGAATTTTTTTTTGAGATTCTGAGCTTGTTTTTTTTCTTCCCGCATACGGCACGTGAGCGCACTAGAGATGTGACAGGCTTCATTGCACAGAATTTGCACTGTGAGACATTGCTTGACATTGTGTGCTTCCACCTGCCATGTTTTATTTTAGATACGCTTTTATTTATGCAGTTTGAAATGCAGTACTATTAACGGCACGAAACTCACGTATGGACAGACTTCCACATGCGTTTTGTGTTTGTTTGTCCTGAAGCTCAATTGCGACTGTTAAATGCAGTTGCATTTTGGAAAAAAAATAAAGTACATTTTGCACAAAATAAATTTGATATAAAATGTATATATATATATATATATATATATATATATATATAAAACACCATATAAATCATACAGGATGAGCTTTTTTGAGAAAGTAAAAGTGTGCACAGTTTCCTGTGAGGGCTAGGTTTAGGTGTAGTCAAAAAATGCGCTCTGTCTAAACAGCTTAGTTACAATTTTTTTGGACAGCCCTAGTGTGAGTTAGTTTGTGAATGAGTGTGCGTGTGTCTCACCCATGTTCCATGTTCCTATGAAGATGGAGATCATGTCGGGCTCGTCCTGATTGGAATGCTTGTTCTTCATGAGCTGCAGCAGTTGGCAAAACGCTTCCCTTTTCTGCAGCACAAGAAACAAGCCATTAATCAGTGGTGTGTGCACATGCAGATCAAACACATTCAGAAATGCCAGTGTTAATCTGTGCGACTCACTTTTGCACTGGCAAAGATGAAGTCTTTCCTCTGGCTTTTGTCTTTTTCCTTCTCAAAGACGATTCCGAGTTTATTCTGAACACGCTGAGACTTAATCAGCTGCCGAACTACAAACGCAAATGTTCATTAAACAATTTTTCCTGCGACAAAGCCTCTACAGACTTAAATATGAATATGAAGGAAGTCTTGCACGTTTATGACAGCAGTCATTCAGTGTCATTCGCTCAGTTATGTCATTTTTAATGCAAAGATGACACTGTTTTAGACGACAACTTGACATAAACCAATACTCCACAATCTGTCTGGAGCACAAAACCAGTCTTAAGTCACTGGGGTATATTTGTAGCAATAACCAAAAATACACTGTATGGGTCAAAATTATCGATTTTTCTTTTATGGCAAAAATCATTAGGATATTAAGTAAAGATCATGTTGCATTAAGATATTTTGTAAATTTCCTACCATAAATATATAAAAACTTAATTTTTGATTAGTAATATGCATTGCTAAGAACTTAATTTGGACAACTTTAAAGGTGATTATCTCTGTATTTTTATTTTTTTGCACTCTCAGATTCCAGATCTTCAAATAGTTGTATCTCGACCAAATATTGTCCCATCATAACAAACCATACATCAATGGAAATCATATTTATTTACCTTTCAGATGGTGTATACACTTATGACTGGTTTTGTGGTCCAGGGTCACATATATGTTATATACTACATATGTTGTACTACATGACAGGTTTTTGTACAGAAAACTATAAAAGTGAACCAATATTTAGTTGGTAGTTTCCCATTATTGTAGTGTTTTCATTTTAATTTTGGGTAAATCACTCTTCAAATGCAATAAAATATAATTGTATCAATTATTATTATTATTGGATGATTGATTTTTTTTCTCTAACACCTGTTCATCTTTTTTACAACATTAAAAAATAGTTTATTATCTGACCATTTTGTTGGAGGAAACTTAAAAAAAAAAAAAATGAAATGAAAAATATTCATAATACTGTTATAAAATAATTTGACAGAGTATTAACACTTAATGACATTTTAATGACAAATTAATTTTGTACCACTGTAGTTGAGCTCAATAAAAATATTCATGACACTGTTATAAAATGATTTGACAGAGTATTAGCACTTAATTACATTTTAATGATAAATTCATTTAGTACCACTGAGAAAAAAAAAGTGGCAGCCAAAGTCAAAACCAACCACATGAGAGTTTAATGTAATGTTTAATGTTTTTCTCCTTTACTATTCTATTTTTTATTTTATTTACAGTTTTTAAGTGCTGCCTTTCTTGGCCAGGGAGCATTTGAAAAAGAGACTATAGTCTCAATATGACTTCCCCTGGTTAAATAAAGGATAAATAAATAAAATAAATAAATGTTAACCCATCATGTTTATGACAGATTTATGACATATTGGTAAAGTTGTCATAACAAAGGCATCTCAAACAATGTTACTCAACAAAATTACTGAGCGAATGACACTTAATGTTCATGTGTCTTGTCATGATTATGAAGGTGTCATGTCAGTCTTATGCACACCCCTTCAAGTAAAGGGTTACCATACTGCTATTAATGTAATAATATGAGCGCCAATCATCATCAGACTCACTTTTGTCGTGTGTGAATGTGTTCCAGTCTTCCTGAGCGTCCTTCATCTTCTTCATCACCACCAGTTTTCCTCCCTCCACGTCTACACTCAGCGAATATTTCTGACTCTTCCCGATCTTCGTCAGGTCGGCCAGATACACATCCAGTTTCACCTGAGACACACAAACACTGCTTTGACTAGAGCCCTGCATTTCAGCCCAAGCCTGACAGCTTTTTTACGCCCCTAGGGTTGGGCTTCTGGCCAATTTTCACATCACAGTTCAGGCCTGTTTTAGGCTTCTCCTTATTTTTTATATTTTATACATCCATCAATTATGGTGATGAAAAAAAACGCAGCACTGGTGGAAACAACATGAGACTTCACTTTCGCTTTCACTTTTGAGCCTGGCTCGGACGATTAGTTTATTACACTGAACAAAATAAAAAATGCAACACTTGTTTTTGCCCCCATTTTTTCTGAACTCAAAGATCTAAGACTTTCTATGTACACAAAAGGCCTATTTCTCTTAAATACTGTTCACAAATCTGTCTAAATCTGTGTTAGTGAGCACTTCTCCTTTGCCGAGATAATCCATCCACCTCACAGGTGTGGCATATCAAGATGCTGATTAGACATCATGAAAGTATTTCATAGACCGGATCCAGTGTGTTCATGTGGAGTTTTAATCATGTTTGTTTTCTTTATTTTATAAAAGCACTGTTTGTAACATTTTGTTGATATTGTACACAAATAAAAGTAGACTATTTTCTGTTCCGAATTATGTATTAATCTTACTTTTGTGAGCAAAAATGACAGGTAAAATTGTTTTCATGGAAAAAATTGCAAGTGATCGCACTGGCCAAAGCGGCTTCAGCTTCCGCTCTCCACAAAAATGATTGGATGTGCATCTAATAGCGCACATTTATCTAGGTTTAACGTTGAAACTAAGATTTATTTTTAATCTTGAACTGTTTTATATCTATAGATTTTATTTTAGACAAGCCGTGATGATTTGAGAAGGCAAACTGATCAAACAGACTATGAACAGTCTTCCGCTGGACACTTTAATAAACAAAAAAAACAAAAACGTATATTTAACGAACAAAAAATGCTACAAACGTGTAAAAAAAAATTTGAATGAAATATCACTTTGCCATTGCATACAAAACTGAACTATTTTAATAGCTGTATAACAGTAGTATAAGCTGTTTTGTGTGAACTGGGAAAAAAGACGGACTCGGGCCGAGAATTTTAATAAGCTGTTGGGTCAAGGGTCTATATTTGAGGTCCTTGCAGGGTTCTAGCTCTGATTGCACTGTTTATTACTCACAATGTGTGTGTGTGTGTTTGTACCTCAAAGGTCTGCACAGGAATAGCTTTGTGTCTGATGGACAGCAGCGGTGAGATGTTTGGAGTATTTGAGCTCATGTCCTGAAGAGCCTTCAGAGCCTGAAACAGTGCTTTCATCAGTCATCATTTGTGGACAGAACATTCATGCACTATTAAATACACTTAATGCAAAGACAAGGAAGCGAACAGTAGGTGAATAATTATCAGATTCACACCAAGTAGTGAGTTTTCCATCAAACTCAGTATTTAGAAGCAGCCTGTGATTCTTTGCCTCTAAAATAACATGTGGTGGAACTAATGATATGTTTGATGTGTTTAGCTGTGTCTGCGTGTGTGTGTGTGTGTGTGTGTGTGTTTACCTTCTTCTCTATGGATGACAGCAGATCTTTAAGGATGGCCAGTTTAGTGACCAGATGCTCCAGCTCTTGATCTCCACCCTGAGACATGGACTACAGAAAGAGATGTTTAATAATAATAATTAATGCGATAATTAATCATGATTAATTAGTGTGTGTGAGTGTGTGTGTGTGAGAGAGAGAGAGAAAGAGTTTGACAGAGAGAGTGTGAGTTAGGCCTGTCAAAGTGGCTAAAAAACTAAATTTGAATTTTGTACTTAAATATTATCAAAATTCGAATTATATTCGAATTTAAAATGCACAATTTCAGTTGGAGTGAATTTTTTTTCATGTTTTTTCATTTTAAAACATGAGATGCAGTGGGATAGGGAAAAAAAGTTGCAAAACGCTGGATTTGTTTGATGAATGTTGGCACAAAATTCACTCCATAAACCATGAGACATACAGTTTTTTTTTTTTTGAGCCTCCTTTGTTTTTTTGTGATTTATAAAATCTTTGCATGTTGTCTAATAAAATAAAACAATAATAATAATAATTTATTTATTATTTTGTAATTTATTTATGCAATAATTGTATAAATATACTAAATTATTACTTTATTTTGTTTATTTTAAATTTGTTCATTAAAATATAATACAAATAATTCTTATTATTTTGTTTATTTATCTATTTAAAAATTATTTGGACAATTTAATTTAATTTGATATTTTTATTTTAGTTTACACAATTTTTGCATGTTGTCTAATAAAATAAAAATAAGAATTACTTATTTTATTATTTTTGTAATTTATTTATGCAATAATTGTGTACATTTAATTAAATGAATATTTTATTTTGTTATTTTATTACATTTTTGCATGTTAAAATATAATAACGATCATTCTTAGTTATTGATTTAAAAAAATATATATTTCATTTTGTAACAGACAATAAATACATTTGTCCATTTTCTCTCAAATAGAGTTTTGCATTTGCAAATCACTTTGCGTTTGTTTGAAAGTTTAATTTTCCTTTGCAAAGCACAAAAAAAAATGTGTTTGTTTGCACAAAAAAATGCTGGATTTGTTTGATGAATATTGGCACAAAATTGACTCCATAACCATGAGACATATACTGTTTTGTTTTGTTTTTTTAACCCCCTTTGTTTGTTTTCTTTTATTTATAAATTAAAACAAAAATAATAATAATTAATTTATTATTTAGCAATTTATTTATGCAGTAATTGTATAAAAATAATAATTATTAAAGTTTTATCATATTATTTATATATATATATATATATATATATATATATATATATATAAAATTTTATAAAATAAATATAGTTATTTATTTATTTAATTTTTTTTTTAAAAAATTTAAAAAAGGACAATTTAATTGAATTTATTATATTTTTATTTTAGTTTATAACATTTTTGCACGTTGTCTAAAAAATAATAATAAGAATTATTTATTTTATTATTTTTGTAATTCATTTATGCAATAATTGTGTACATTTAATTAAATTAATATTCATTTGTTTGATGAATATTGGCACAAAATTGATTCTGTAACCATGGGACATATTTTTGTTTCATAGTTTTGTTTTGTTTTGTTTTGCTTTTATCTTTTTTTATTTATAATTCTTTTGCATGTTGTCTAATAAATTAAAACAATAATAATAATAATTTATTTATTATTTTGCAATTTATTTATGCAATAATTGTAAAAAAAAAATATATATATATATATATATTATTTAGCACTTTATTTTGTTATTTTATTAAATTTAACTAAAATATAATAAATTATTCTTATTTTTTTATTCATTTAAAAATAATTTAGACATTTTAATTTAATTTATTATATTTTTATTTTAGTCTAGAACATTTTTGCATGTTGTCTAATAAAATAAAAATAAGAATTATTTATTTTATTATTTTTGTAATTTATTTATCCAATAATTGCATTTATTGTATTTAAATTGTATTTGTTTATCCAAAAATAGATATAACCTTATAATTCCAAGGATGACGAATTACATCCTTATCCTTAAAACACACCTAAAATTCGAATGCAAGTTTTTGCATTTGAATGTGGGTTTGCTAACTGACTCTGACGCAAGTTTGACGCTTTCATCTGAAGCGGCTCACATTTATTACACAAACGCAGAGTCACTCACTAATCGCATTAAAACTGAATCAACAAACCCCAGAAACACACAAGCACAAGATGAAATACCCACAATATAATACTGTAAACCTTGGGAATGAATGAATCAGAGCCACTAGTGTGAGTCACAGACATACTGAACCACACATCGAGCCCTCAGCGCTCAGAAAGGAAGTGATGTCACACCTGCTGGATCATTCTGGACACCATAGAGGCGCTCTGCTGATCAAAGACCTTCGATAGGATCTCCAGACCGCACAAGACCTTATCCACCTCCCTAAACACATATTTATTCAAGTGAGTCATTCGTTCAACCGATTTGTTCAAATGATTGATTCATTCCGAAATGAAGCAAGTGAGTGTTTTAATGAATTACTGACCCATGCAGGCGTTTGCAGGATGCCACCAGCGTCTTGTTGAGGTGCGGCAGGCTGTTTGCTCCCTGTTTGACAGCCTCCAGATCCAGAGCATAGCTGCCCTTCAGATACTCGTGAGAGATGGTGCTCAGGCCGTTAGACGCCGTCACGCTGCGGAGAAAAACACTCATTCATAATAATAATACAGAGGAAATCATTTATTATTCATGCATCTGACATATGCTTTTCTCGAAAGTGACTCACAGTGAATTCAACCTGAACATTATTTTCCCTTCACGCGTTCCCTGGGATATCGACTTTGCGTTTGACAGCAAATGTTCCGGAATATTTTTTTAATCATCTGAACTGTGCTGTGACTAATATTCCAAAGTGACTTGTATAATCAAAATTAATGTTACACAAGCACAAAACACACATTTACACTGATGTCAAATGAGAGAGGGATGTTTATAATAACTGTTGTTACTTATTATAATTGCTATTTTAGTATTAATAATATACAGCTATAGTTTTTAGGTTTTGGGTTTTTATTTTAATTTGTGCTGTCAAGCGATTAATCACGATTAGTCGCATGCAAAATAAAGTTTTTGTTCACATTATATGTGTGTACTGTGTATATTTATTATGTATATATTAAGACATACACATACAGTTTATATATATATATATATATATATATATATATATATATAATATTTACATTTGCAGGTATATATTTATATTATATATAAATATATTTAATATATAAACAACATTTTTATGAAATATATACATGCATGTGTGTGTATTTATATATTTATATAAGGATGTGATTAATAGCAATTAATCATTTGACAACACTAATTTTAATACTAGTTACAGTTTTAGCAATTTTGCATTTGTATAAATTTTTTTATCTGTCTATATATTTTAATTCATTTTTTACATTTTTAATATATAAACAACATTTTTCTTATATATATTCATGCATGTGTATATATATATTAGGGCTGTCAAAGGATTAATCGCGATTAATCGCATCCAAAATAAAAGTTTATGTTTACATACTATATGCGTGTTTATTATGTACATATAAATACACACACATACATGTATATATTAAAATAAAATATTTATATGTATATATATTTACACCTGTATACAATTTAGATTATAAATAAATATATATAAATCTAAAATATTTTTCCTTAATATATACATGCATGTGTTTGTATTTATATATACATAATAAATATACACAGTACAGAAATAAATAGTATGTAAACATAAACTTTTATTTTGAATGCGATTAATCGCGATTAATCGTTTGACAGCACTAATATATATACACACACACACACACACACACACACACACACATAATAAATACACACATATATTATGTAAACAAAAACATTTCAGATGTGATTAATTGCAATTAGTCATTTGACAGCACTAATTTTAATACTAGTTACAGTTTTAGTAATTTTGCATTTGTTATTAATTTTAAAGTTTTTAATTCAGTTTTTTTTAATAAACAACATTTTTCTTAAATATATTCATGCATGTGTTTGAATATATATATATATATATATATATATATATAAAATGCATGTGTGTGTATTTTTATATATATATTTATATATATACACACACATAACAAATATACAGTTCAGACACATAATATGTAAACAAAAACGTATTTTGGGTTTTCGCAATTAATCATTTGACAGTACTAATTTTTGTTACAGTTTTAGTAATTTTGTATTTTATTCAGGTTTTTTTAAAATCTGTCTACATACTTATACTTTATACTTTTTTATTTTAGTTAGGCTTTAACTAAATAAAAGTGAAAAATGTTGACTTTGCCTACAAACTAAAATAATCAGTTTTTTACATTTTATTTTAGCTCATGCTTATTTTACTGTAAAATTGTAAAAATACTGTAAAACTTTTGTAAAAACTGTAAAAAAAATTGTAAAAACTGTAAAAATACTGCAAAATTATATTATTTGATTATTATTATTACTGCAATAAGGACTTATTGTGGAGTGACGTGAACTTAAATACATATTTATATATACAGTGCCGCTTGAAATTTTCTGCATAAATGACCCAAAACATAAGTTTTTTATAAGTCCTGAAAGTAGACAAAGAGAACCCAATTAAACAAGTAAGAGAAAATTATTTGCTTTGTCATTTATTTATTGAGAAAATGATCCAGTGTTGCATATCTGTGCTTTGCAAAAGTATGTGAATCTTTGCTTTCCGTGACCCTTTTTTGCTGCAGTAACTGAAGGTAAAGTTTCTTGTAAATGCTGATCAGTCCAAACAATAACATGGAGGAGTTTTAGCCCATTCCTGCAGAAACACTTCATATCCTCCTATAAACTTCTTGCTTAGGTTCTTCCACAACATTTTATTTGGATTAAGGTCTGGATTTTGACTCAACTATTCCAAAACATTAACTTTGTTCTTATTTAAACATTCTTTGGTAGAATGTCTTGTGTGTTTGGGTTTGTTGTCTTGCTGCATGACCCACGTTCTTTCGAGACTCTGTTCTTAAACAGGTGTCCTGATGTATTCCTTTAGAGTTTGCTGGTATAATTCAGAATTCATTGTTCCATCAATGAGGGCAGGTTGTCCTGGCCAAGATGCAGCGAAACAGGCCCAAGCCATGATACCACCACCACCATGATTTACAGATGGGATAAGATTCTTAATCTGGAATGCAGTGTGTTCTTTTCTCTGAAAATAATAGCGTCTCATTTAATCCTTGTGCATTCAAAAAAAAAAGTTACACTTAGGTGCAAAATGGACAAAAATGTCCATGTCATAAAAATGTGATTTATTAATATTTTTTCCACTTTCATTGATGTCGATTTTTTTAATCAGCATCTCTTCTATTCATAATGTGTATATATAATATAATATATATATATATATATATATATATATATATATATATATATATATATAATAACGGATAAAAAAATATATATATATATATATATATATATATAAATATAATATAGTTTTCATGTAGTGTCAGATTTAAAAAAAAAAAAAAAAAAACTTACACCTTAGGGCCAAAATGGACAAAAACGTCCATGTCAAAAAACTGTCATAGAAATGTTATATATTAATATTTTTTTTCCAGTTTCAGTCTGTTTTTTTTAATCAGCATCTCTTCTATTCATAATGACCAAACATTCATTAATTTTCAGAATTGTAACCCTTTAAATGCTGGTTTGTTTACATAATGCCACAGGTGTTTTTTATGAAAAAATGAAAAATAGTAGATAATTTCCATATACTAAATGCTAAGCAGATTTTTTTTCTTTGCATATTAGATTCTTGGGTGTGTCTGTGAAGAACAACAACATTAATTTTGAGGCATTTATATTTTTATGTAGTGTCAGATTAAAAAAAAACTAACACTTAGGGCCATAATGGACAAAAATATCCATGTCAAAAAACTGTCATAGAAATGCTATATATTATTATTTTTTTTTTCCAGTTTCAGTCTGTTTTTTTTAAATCAGCATCTCTTCTATTCATAATGACCAAACATTCATTAATTTTCAGAATTAATTTTGAGGTATTTATATTTTTTATGTAGTGTCAGATTTTTTTTTAAAAACTTACACCTTAGGGCCATAATGGACAAAAACGTCCATGTCAAAAAACTGTCATAGAAATGTTATATATTAATAATTTTTTCCAGTTTCACCGTCTGTTTTTTTTTAATCAGCATCTCTTCTATTCATAATGACCAAATATTCATTAATTTTCAGAATTGTAACCCTTTAAATGCTGGTTTGTTTACATAATGCCACAGGTGTTTTTTATGAAAAAATGAAAAATAGTAGTTAATTTCCATATACTACATGCTAAGCAGATTTTTTTTCTTTGCATATTAGATTCTTGGGTGTGTCCGTAAATAACAACAACATTCATGTTGAGGCATTTATATTTTTATGTAGTGTCAGATTAAAAAAAAAAAAAAACTAACACTTAGGGCCAAAATGGACAAAAACGTCCATGTCAAAAAACTGTCATAGAAATGCTATATATTAAATTTTTTTTTTCCAGTTTCAGTCTGTTTTTTTTAATCAGCATCTCTTCTATTCATAATGACCAAACATTCATTAATTTTCAGAATTGTAACCCTTTAAATGCTGGTTTGTTTACATAATGCCACAGGTGTTTTTTATGAAAAAATGAAAAATAGTAGTTAATTTCCATATACTACATGCTAAGCAGATTTTTTTTCTTTGCATATTAGATTCTTGGGTGTGTTAGTGAATAACAACAATATTCATGTTGAGGCATTTATATTTTTATGTAGTGTCAGATTAAAAACAAAACAAAACTAACACTTAGGGCCAAAATGGACAAAAACGTCCATGTCAAAAAACTGTCATAGAAATGTTATATATTAATGTTTTTTTTCCAGTTTCACCATCTGTTTTTTTTAATCAGCATCTCTTCTATTCATAATGACCAAACATTCATTCATTTTCAGAATTAATTTTGAGGCATTTATATTTTTTATGTAGTGTCAGATTTTTTTAAAAAAAACTAACACTTAGGGCCATAATGGACAAAAACGTCCATGTCATAGAAATGTTATATATTAATATTTTTTTCCAATTTCACTGACTGTTTTTTTTAATCAGCATCTCTTCTATTCAAAAATGACCAAACATTCATTCATTTTCAGAATTAATTTTGAGGCATTTATATTTTTTATGTAGTGTCAGATTTTTAAAAAAAAAACTAACACTTAGGGCCATAATGGACAAAAACGTCCATGTCATAGAAATGTTATATATTAATATTTTTTTTCCAGTTTCACCATCTGTTTTTTTTAATCAGCATCTCTTCTATTCATAATGACCAAACATTCATTAATTTTCAGAATTAATTTTGAGGCATTTATATTTTTTATGTAGTGTCAGATTTTTTTTAAAAAAACTAACACTTAGGGCCATAATGGACAAAAACGTCCATGTCATAGAAATGTTATATATTAATATTTTTTTTCCAGTTTCACCATCTGTTTTTTTTAATCAGCATCTCTTCTATTCATAATGACCAAACATTCATTAATTTTCAGAATTAATTTTGAGGCATTTATATTTTTTATGTAGTGTCAGATTTTTAAAAAAAAAACTAACACTTAGGGCCATAATGGACAAAAACGTCCATGTCATAGAAATGTTATATATTAATATTTTTTTTCCAGTTTCACCATCTGTTTTTTTTAATCAGCATCTCTTCTATTCATAATGACCAAACATTCATTAATTTTCAGAATTAATTTTGAGGCATTTATATTTTTTATGTAGTGTCAGATTTTTTTTAAAAAAACTAACACTTAGGGCCATAATGGACAAAAACGTCCATGTCATAGAAATGTTATATATTAATATTTTTTTCCAATTTCACTGACCGTTTTTTTTAATCAGCATCTCTTCTATTCAAAAATTACCAAACATTCATTCATTTTCAGAATTTTAACACTTTAAAAGCTGGTTTCTTTCATCCTCAGCTTCTAATGCACCTGTGTGCTGACTGTCAGCTCCAGAGCTTCCTCTGCTGAGTAACATCTCTTCATCTCGCAAGCAATGAAATGACCAAGCCCTCAAGCACCATATTTATAGGTTTGGCTGTGAGAACACCTGTGTAAACTCAAACTCTGTATAAAATCTAGCAGACTAAACAATCAGCATTTTCTTGTGGTGAAAACAAAAACAATGTGTTTAGGGGCTTCTGAACTTCTAGCTCACCTTTTATCTCTGTATAAAAACAATAACAAATGAAAAAGTGCAATCCAGGATTAAGATGTGTGTTTGGGTGAAAAAGAAAAATCCTCAAAGCTCATTAACCTTCTTTGACCTTATATTCATTCATTTATCGGTTTTTAAGAGATCATGTCTATTCACTTTATTTACTTTATCCAATGCATTATTTAACCACACTGCAAAAAATGTTTTTCTTTGTCTTGTTTCCAGCCAAAATATCAAAAAATTCTTAAATCAAGAACGGATTTCTAGACAAGTAAAAATGATGGTCTTGTTTTCAGAAAAAAACAAGGTCAAAATTAAGTGAGTTTTTGCTTGAAACAAGCAAAATAATCTTATAAATAATCTTATTTCAAGTCAAAAACAAGATTATTTTGCTTACCCCATTACCAGATTATTTTGCTTGTTTCAAGCAAAAACTCACTTAATTTTGACTTGTTTTTTTCTGAAAACAAGACAGTAATTTTTGCTCGTCTAGAAAATCCTTCTTGATGTAAGAATTTTTAGATATTTTGGCTGGAAACAAGACAAAAAAAATCTAAGTAAGAAAAGTTTTTTGCAGTGCATCTTTGTGGATACCCTTTTGAACGAAAACATTGGAAAAGTAATTTTACCTGTTCATCGAATTCATGTGTAATACTACAATTACGTTCGGTAACACCCTGCCAAGGGTGTGACTCATATAAATGGAGTGGGATTTTTGATTTCCAGCACAATATAATTTCTTTCAAACTAATTACACACATTAAATTTTCAGTAAACACATGCAAACCACACTCTGACATCCTTACCAACATACACACACAATTACAGCTGCATTATTTGTCCAATTGACTCTATAATAGTAATATGCATAAGCAGAAAACAAAAAAAATAAAGCAAGTATTTCTTTTATATGCCAAATTTGAAAAAAATGGCACAATCTAGTAAAAAAGGCAAAAATTTAAAATTTGAAGCCTTTGGCGATAGGATGAATGCCTATTAGCAAATACTGCATCATTTTATAGTCAAATGGAACCTGGGTTAATTCATTGCAGTTTTAATAGGTTTCAATGTTGACATTTTTGTCCTTAAGGCCCTGAGTGTGAGTATTTTTTGTATGGAGGGTAAAATTGTTTTTTTTTTTTTTTGAAGGAAATGAGGGTGAAATATTAAACTTCCAATAAAAATACACACCTGAGCCAAAATCTATGCAGTTGGCATTAACACAGGTACACTTATAACAAAAAACAAAACTGAAATGGACAAAAGGTCGCACAAGGGTTAAACCAATAAGTTCTATTTTGGTTTCATCCATCCATTTAACCTTTTTCCAATAGTCCTCCGGCTCGTCCATATGATCTTTAGCAAGCAATTTTTTTTTGGAGAGCAGTGGCTTTCTTCTTGCAACTCTGTCATGTGCTCCATTGGTTGCTCTGTGTTTTCATTAACATTAGCCAATGTGAGAAAGATCTTTAGCTGCTTAGAAGTTACCCCGGGAACTTTTGCAAGCTCACAGACTTGAGTGATCTTTGTTGGTCGACTGCTTCTCAGGAAGTTAACAGTGGTCTTGCATTTCCTCCATTTGCACACAATCTGTCTGACTGTGGCTTTGTGGAGTCCAAACTCTTTAGAGATGGTTTTGTAAACCTTTCTAGCTCTTTTTCTGAGGTCCTCAGTAATCTCCTTTGTTCATGACATTATTCACTTCCACAAACAAGATCAGACTTTGACAGATCCCTGTTCTCTGAATAAAACAGGTCACAAATCGACATTGGATAGTCATTGCACTGCCTGAAAACACATCTGCACAGATGGATTTCACCTTTAAATGAACTGCTAATCCAAGAGATTCACATACTTTTGCAACGCACAGATCATTTTTCTCAATAAATAATTGAGAAAGAAAATATTTTTCTCTCACTTGTTTGATTTTGTCGTCTTTGTCTACTTTTAGGACTTGCATGAAAATCTGATGATGTTCTGAATCATATTTATGCAGAAAGGGGTTCACAAACTTTCAAGCAGCACTGTATATTGATATACGTTTCGCTTTATTTACCAGTATTTTATATATTTTCTGAATTTTATATATTTTATATATATAGATTAATGAGTCACTACATACAACAGTATTTCGAAAGCCAACGGATAAAAATACTATATTAGCTATTGATAGTTTCCATCCAGTTCCATTAAAACAAAGATTTTTGTCTTGTTTCCAGCCAAAATATCTAAAAATTCTTACATCAAGAAGGATTTTCTAGACAAGCAAAAATTACTGTCTTGTTTTCAGAAAAAAACAAGTCAAAATTAAGTGAGTTTTTGCTTGAAACAAGGAAAATTATCTGGTAATGGGGTAAGCAAAATAATATTGTTTTCAACTTGAAATAAGATTATTTTGCTTGTTTCAAGCAAAAACTCACTTAATTTTGACTTGCTTTTTTCTGAAAACAAGACCATCAAGAAATTCATTCTTGATTTAGGAATTTTTAGATATTTTGGATGGAAACAAGACAAAAAAATCTAATGAATGAAAAAAATCTAATAATGAATTGGATAATGTAAATAAAGTGAATAGACATGATCTCTTAAACACCGATAAATCCATAAAAAACCAACAGAATTTTTCAGTAAATTGTTCCTTGACTTATAATGAGCACAGTAATGTGATAAAATCAATCATTTATAAATATTGGCATATATTATCATGAGATGAATCTCTGAATGACAAATTTCGATATTATCCACGGTTCACTTTTAAAAGATCACGCAACCTGTCAGATATGTCGGTCAATTCAGATGTTGTAAGGAAAAATCTGCTTTCATACAAGGTCCAGAAATTGTGCTGCGTGTCAGAATTTGATAACATGTAAAGAGTTTATATGTCCAGTAACATAAAAATGCTTTAAAATTACATCTTGTATTACCTGCTATTCTATCTATTATAAATATGAGTCTGGTCACTGGCATGGTGCCACTTTCTCTGAAACATGCTGTGGTTCAGCCTCTTCTCAAAAAGGCAAATTTAGATCAAGAGGTTTTGTCTAATTTCCATCCAATTTCTGCCATTCCTAGCCAAGGTTCTTGAAAAGTCTGTTTTTAACCAAATACAGAGTTTTTTTGGCCAAAAATGTAGCTCTTGAAGTGTTTCAATCAGGTTTTAAATCCAATCATAGTACAGAATCTGCACTCTTTTTTTATTTAGTGACTCTGGCCATTCTGTTGTCCTTTTGTTATTAGATCTCACTGCAGCCTTTGACACCATAGTTCACGAGATTTTAACCCCTTAACTGTCACCGTCCCGTATACGGGACGCTTGGCGCTCTTTTTTTCATTGTACTTTTTCTCTATAAAATTTTTTATTAATCATCATAAATTATATATCATTTGAAAGCTTAGAAGCCCAAGAATCATCCTATGAAAACTATTTTAAAATCGGACATTGCGTTACCATGGAAATGGTACTTTAAAAATTTTTGGCGGTCTCCTCCCCTTAGCGGCGGTGTCAAATGTCATGCATTACGGCCTTTTATAATCAAAACTTTTAATAATTTTGACAAAAAACGTATCATTGGAAAGGTCTGGGTCTCAGGATTTCATATTTGGTTGTTATTTTATGATAGGAGTAAAATTGACAGAGAAAATTAGAAATTTGTAACAGAAAAATGCATTTAAAAAATTATATTGAGTTTAAATGGCACCCGGTGGCGGTTTGTGGTATGACGCCCTAAATAAACTTTCACAGAAACCTACATTTTTTTCATATCAACTTCAAATTTGGAACATAACTTATTTAGACATAGGGCTTCAATTTAATAGCAAATTTAGGGTAAAACCTGTTATTTAAAATATGTTTTTTATATCAAATAAAATAAAAATTGTACAGTGCATTTTGTTTATGGTAAATTTAAACCCCTATAACGTCTCTCTATAACATTTTTTGAAAAAAATTCCACTTCTGCAATAATCTGCTGATTGTCTTCTTAAAAAAGAGACCAACCTTAGCTCTGTATTCCAAAGTGTTCATGAATTACAACAATTTTAGTTTGGATAGTGCACTTTCATGTCTATTTAAAAAAATGGGGGTGACAGTTAAAGGGTTAATTTCACGTCTTGAGAATTTGGTAGGCATCCATGGTGCTGCTTTAACTTGGTTTAGATAATTTTTTGCAAACAGAAGTTTTTCTGTTAACCTAGGCCAGACCTTTTCTTCATCTGCTCCATTGACCTGTGGAGTTCCACAGGGATCTATACTTGCTCCAATGCTATTTGCCCTATATATATTACCACTAGGGTCTATCTTTCGCAAGTATGGGATTTCTTTTAATTTCTTTGCAGATGATATGCAAATTTATGCATATCATCATCTTATTTTATTTAAAAGTGATGTATTATGGAGTGGTGGTGTGATTAATGTATACCAACTCTTTAAAATTGAGATTGAGCACGTAGTATTTTAGTGAATGAATATTGACGATTTAATTAGTGATTTAAAAAGTGGGTGGAGGTTTTTATTGTCAAGCACACTGAAGAAGGCCTGCGAGCCGAAACGTTTGTGTCTTTGTCCTATGGTGGTGGAGAATAAAAAAAAAAAAATTTAAAAAACAGGATTATTTCATATGAGTGCGAATCATGGTGATTTTATTAAAGAGATTTAACCCTTTAACTGTCACTCCCTATTTTGAACATAGATGTGAAAATGTAAATTTAAATTGATAAATTCATGAACGAAAACATTTTATAATATGATTTTCATGTACAAATTCCATGATAATCCAATGTCTGATTTTAAAATGGCTTTCAAAGGATGAATTTTAAGATTTTAAGTCTTCAAGTGATAATTTCTTATGATTTCTAAAGCGTGATAAAGTGGGGAAAAAGGCAACGAAGAAAGTCTTTTTGTGAAAAGGTCTGAACCCCTCTTATGATGTAACTTTTTACATGCACTCTTGTCGTAAATTAATCTACTACTTTTTCTACATAATAGATGGTCAAATATCTATTTAGGAGACTTAGACCTTTCCAACGATATACAGTTTGTCATGATTAGATTAGGATTTATTTGAAATATGGTGAAGTAAACGTAGGTGTCCTGGGACGGTGACAGTCAGGGTTCCCACTCTAAGCCAAATGTCAAATCCCCTGACTTTTCCCTGACTTTCACTGACTAAAAAGACGAATTTCCATGACCTATAATGAACGGATCCACCCATTTACAAGCATTTACTTGATCACAGATGATTTTTACTGCAAAACACACATATAAACTACTTTTTTTTTTGTCGTTTACCCATTAAATGCACTTTGATATTTTTCTGTACTATCTCTACAGAAATTAATTTATTAAAATTTATTTTTTAGGCTTTCATAACCATAACCTAACCATAACAATAGGCAAAATGCATGAAACAACATAATAAAACAAAATACGATATAGAAAAATTACATTTTGGAAGCAACAAACAAAAATCCCTGATATTCCATGACAAAATAAATGTAAAATTCCCTGACTTTCAATGTCTGGTATAGATCTTTTAAAATTCCATGATATTCCAGAAATTCCATGACCTGTGGGAACCCTGGACAGTTAAAGGGATAAAGGATTGGTGCACCCAAACTAAAAAAACCAACAAACAAAAAAAACCTACGAAAGAGCGCGGTGCAAACAACTCTGATATTTTTTTCTGAATGCAATAATATACTTTTACAACGATCTGTGTTTGTTGGCCTTAATCAAAATTGCGACTAATAATCAACTTATTTTCCAAAAAAATATATAGCTGTTATATTTCCGGTGCAGTAAAGCTTCAAAACTACTAAAGTGCTGTCAGTTCCCTCAGTCATTAATGTAGTAGTGCAGGGGCGGGGCTTACTTCTCAGGGGGCGTGTCTGGACTGACGAGGGCGGAGCCTGCGGGGCTGCTGGTGGAGGCGGTGCGTGGAGGAAGGGGGGGCTTCTCATCTTCACCATCTACACACACACACACACACACACACACACACACACATAGAGCATGTGCTGTTATATGAATCATAATGAGTGTGCGTGATGTGTGTATCTGATTGTGATTGTGATTGTGTATGTGTGTGTGTACCCGAGTAATCTCTCTCCTCTGTGGTTTCCTCTCTCTCCACTGGAAACAGCAGTGTGGTCACCAGGCCTTGACTTGGCTGCAGATACAACTGAATCAACTCAGGAAGAGTCTTGAAGCGCTTGGGCTGAACGCCCTGAGACGTCTGAAACACACACACACACACACACACACACAAACACACACCGTCAGAAACCGGCAACCTGAGAGCAGAGGAAATACTAAAACAGGCCTGGATGAATATGAATATGAAACCATCTGCTGTTAGATAGAGAAAAAAACACATACGGTTAGCAAAACTGGTTAGTTAAAGTTAACTAAGGTCAGTTAATACGTGATGCTGAAATGTTTGTGGGATACAGTAAAACAGACACAAACACAGACTGACTGAGTCACGCTGTGATTCATGGGAACAGAAGCTTATTTACTCACTCTTGTCTCTCTTGCCTCTAATCGTGATCAGGATTCAAACACATTCAACAGATACGGAAAAGCTGATGCAACTCCTGAGGAGCTTTACAAAGCGCATTTAAAGTCGATTTTTAACCGTGAGGATAGATAATATATAAAACATATTATAAACAGAGATTTAAAAACAGGCATGTGATCAGCTAGAGATAAAAAAGAAGGAAAATCTGACCACGCCCCAAGCCACACCCACAGGACTTATTATATCTATACATATTATCACATTAAATTATATATCTTACATTATAATAGATACTATTATCCTGTAAAAATATAAAAAGCAGCATTTAATAATCATGATAACAATATAATACATTATATTAAAGTACTATAATATATTATAGTAAAGTATTTAGAATTATTAAAGTACCTGCCAAAAGGAAACATTAGAATTATCAATGGTTTTGAAATAAATATCTTCTATATCTATAAATATCTGCTCATCAAGGCTGAATTTATTTGATCAAAATAAAGAAAAAAACAGCAATATTGTGAAAAATTATTACAAATTAAAAAAAAGTTTTTAATTTTAATATATTATAAAATGTAATGTTATTCCTGTGATGCAAAACAGAATTTTCTTCATCATTACTCAATTTTTTTTATAAATATAAAATTAATGAAGAACATTTATTTGCATTTATCAAATATATTAATTAAATGTGCTAATGCATTTATTAAATAGAAATTTTAAGTGTCTTCACTCACTTTTTAATCACTTTCATGCATGATGATTTTCTTAATTTTTTTTATTATTATTCATTTCTCATCTTTTTTAAACCGTATACAAAAGTTTGAGTGGTAGCTATCATTGTTTCAACAAAAATATTAAGCAGCAAAACAGTTTTTTTTAAAAATTGATAATAATGAGAAATGTGTCTTGAGCAGCAAATCAGCAAATTAGAGAATAATTTCTGAAGGATTATGTGACACTGAAACTTCACTTTGTAAACAACAGATTTATAAACGTTTCTAGTGACGAATGTTGCGTTCCCAAATGCAAATTAAAGCGTCTCGAACCAATAGACCAGTGAATCGAAACTAAAAACAGTACTGTAACAGCACACAGCAGACATGTTGCGCATCAGACTACAATCTATTATATAATTACATCACAAACGTTGCGATTTTTATGACAGCACTTCGCAATGTCAAATTCTCACCGCCACTCATAAAAAGTTAACCGTTTGTCACGTTTCACTCCGTGACCATGATGTTTTAGAAAACAATCTTTTCGCAGTTTATTTAATTGCTTAAGGCCATTTGCGCGATTTCAATTCCAACTCTAAAAAAAAACTCGAATCTACGCAAATCACATGGGTCGTCCCTCAGAGGTCGGAAAATACGGAAATCCATATTTATACGGAAAAATCACATCCCTTCTCTCTTTAGGATGACTTTAGTTTTCTTCTATGTTTAAATTAGTAATAGATATAGCTGCAAGCAGCGATTACCAGGGTTTTAAGCACATTTAAGCACATACACAGCAAGCATATTTTTGCAAATACAGGTAATTTACCACAGAAATATTGTGTTTTCTAACATTTCTCCTTAAAACTTTCCATGCTCGTTTAGAATCACCTGTCACATGTGCTTTCGAGCTTTCCTTTAGGCTTTATAGGATTTTGGGTAAATTCGGAAAGGCCCATTTTCTAAATGACCCTGTTATAGCTTCCCAAAGGGTTAATTCCAACATTTTTTTTTTTTTGGATAATTATTGACCTAGAGAGTCTAGAGAACTGTACTGCAGTGTTTTTTTTTACACTTTGAGTGAAAAACCTAGGATTATTTCACAAAAGTAGGTTGTTTACATCTTCTCAATCCTTTAACATCCTTTAACCGTTTGATTGAGTGGTTCTAGAGGCAAAGTTGTCCGGAATGAGTTCTATCATATGATACGAATCTTGCGTGTATGTGTAAAAAAAACAAAAAAACATGCAACTTGAAGAAGTTGCTCATCGCCCCCCAGTGGCTGATTTCGTTAAAATTTCTCATAGACCTTTGGGGCCATGAGTCAAACCCGCCAAGATTCGTTCCAGTCGGCCTCCGTTAACCACGTCTAATAGGTGCTCAGACTTTTCTGAGATATGCAAATGTCTTTATAGACACTTGTGGCACTTTGGACCAAGAGCGTGCACAGCGATTTTCATGTTGATAGGACAAATGGTTGCATAGGTATAGCTATTTTCAGTGCTGTCAAATGATTAATCGCGATTAATCACATCCAAAATAAAAGTTTATGTTTACATACTATATGTGTGTTTACTTTGTATATTTATTATATACATATTAATACACACACATACATATATATATATATTAAACAAAATATTTATATGGATATATATTTATACCTGTATACAGTTTAGATTATAAATAAAAATAATATTTTAGATATAAATCTAAAATATTTTTCCTTAATATATACATGCATGTGTGTGTATTTAAATATAC